>OMLI01101344.1:31098-43914 GCA_900302605.1 Rondeletia loricata
TTAGGTCCACCTAAAAGAGTCAAAAAGGATATGTGACAGGCCTAGTGCTCGGCGAGTCCGTCCAACTGGGGGACGTGAGTTCAAGCCCTGTGGTGACAACAATCTGACTTGCTGAAGTATCCTTTTTTGACATAAAAACAACAGCTTTCAGAAGAAGTATAAGAACTATCAGAAAACTGGAGGGTATCCCAGTATATCACCACTAAGTACCTCCATCTCTTTTGTTTGTTTGATCAGCAACATTCAAAGAGCTGCAGCTTCTACAAATATTCTCTGATTTAACGGTGTTTGAAGTAAGATGTTTAGACTACAAAGTGGTGCAGACTATAGATCCCCAGAGCAGACAATTATGCTGATTCACCATTCATGAGCTCCTGTAGAGGTTATGTGAACAAGACCAGATCCTCCCTGGAATACCAGGTGGATGGAGTTTACCGCGTCAGGCCCACAAGATGTCAACCACAGCATACTAAATTGAATACCAAATGCTTTCTTATCATTGTATTGAGGCAAACCCCTCTGGCATCTAAGCAGACTAAAACAATCATTTGCAAAAATCTAACATTGATTTAAGAATCCAAGCTTTCCTTTGAGGCACTTACCCTCTCTCCTGTCATAGCGAACGGGGCGTTGAACCACTGCTCGAAGGTGCTGCAGCTCTTGAAGATGGTGGGCAGGAGGAAGTTGAGCAGGGCCCACAGCTCAGGCAGCTTGTTCTGCAGCGGCGTACCGGTTAGGAGGAGGCGGCGGGGCGCCACATAGTGGGTGTTCAACACCTGGGTCAGCTTACAGTGGTGGTTCTTCATACGGTGGCCCTCGTCCACAATCATGTACTTCCAACGGATCTGTTATGTGGAAGAGGATTTAATGGGATCCCATTAATTGATATTTCCACGTTTGGGATGGTGAGCGACGCTCCGATACTGTGTCAAATTTACAGTTGAAATGTTTTTGACTTTATAGCTGATCGAACATCATGTCTTTAAAAAAAGGATTTGCATGTAATTAGTTAATATATGAAGCCGCAGCTTTATATATTAACTAATTACATGCACACGATGTATATCTCGGAAGTAAAATTTCTCTATTCAATGGTAAAGCATATTAAGAGCAAATCGTTCACATGGTGTACATGCATTTTGAGCGCACGTTTTATATATTGCGCGCATACCATAACATGTTGCGTACATGAGTTAATACTTCATAACCACAAAATACATATTCCAGGGCTGTACACAACAGACCTAGGGCAAATAGTATTGCAAATAATTTTAAAGAAATGTTTCAACTTCCTTGGATTACTGAGTGAGTACAGGACAATTCAGATAGTGTAATTTATTTATCAGGAATCTACTGTAAGTAGTGTAAAACAAACCATGACAATTATTCACAGACACTGTTTGATCCAGCACTTATATCTATATGAAAAAAACTTGTATGTGTACGTGTGTGAAGAGAGACAGAGAGAGAGAGAGAGAGAGAGAGAGAGAGAGAGAGAGAGAAGAGCTTCGATCTCTTTCACCTTGGCCAGTATTTGCTTGTCCTTGATGATGTATTCGTAGGTGGTGAGCAAAACATTGAATTTCCCGCTGCGGAGCTGAGGCACGAGCCCCCGGCGCAGGGCAGGCGTGCCCTGTCATAAGACACAGAGAGTCAGAAAGTTAAATGCTGTCTTAGGTAAGGAGCCACGAGGAATCAGAATGAAGTCTTAGATGGAAAAGGATCTTTCTTACCTTGTAGGCTATTTTGACCACAGAGGGTGACCACTTGTCAAGCTCATAAACCCAGTTGGACAAGGTCCTGGAAAAAAGAAATCAACAACAAACTTCTTTACATGTGTAGGAGATTACATGTAAGAGATGACATGTCTAGAAAGAGGTGTCAATTCACAGCAACTACAGTACATACACACTCCAAACTTCAAGCAGAGAAACCAATAATCTCAAATTTCTACTCGAGGAATCGTGCATGAAGAGGGAAAGGCCGCACTTAAATGTCTTTATCACCAAGATTCAGATATAATTTGCTGGACAAACAAACAAAAATCCCTTGCAAGCATAGAAGCGCAATAGCTTCCAAAGGGGCATCTCGCTTGCAGCCAATAATGAGACGTTTCTCAGAGAAGGCTCTGCTCTGAGCTAGGCCCCCCGGGCAGATCGGTCTCTCTGCCCATTAACCCTCATTACCCAACACACAACTGTGAGCATGAGGCGACACATTTAGGCCTTTCCTCCACATTAGTTCACTGAGCAAATCAAAAAGCTCTCTAACACAGGGGCACTGAGGTAAAATATAAGCCTCTGCTGTGCTCAGTGCTCATTTGTCTATAAAAAGTAGTGCAATGTAAAATTAGGACTCATTCACTGAATTTGAGATCTACAAATGGTCAATATATGAGCACTAAGGGAGCGGTGACCTCAGGCTGCCCCCGGCCCACCTGAGAGAGGTGACCTCAGGCTGCCTCCAAGTGAACCCTGGAGCGGTTTGTTTGAAGTTGTTTGAAAAATACACCAATGGGAATCGCACATTTCATGAAACAGATTTTACTTTATGTCTTAAAAAAAGGCAGGACAGAGGCAGGATAAATGCATGAAGGGGCACTTCTAAAATGGCTACCACTTCAGGTGGTACTGCAGATGGTTGTTATATTGCTTTCTCTGGACAGGCCGCTCGCTCACTGCTGTTTTGGAGACAGATTCATCACTCCCTGTAGGCAGTGTTCACACCTGACACCTGAATTTCATTTGGGCAAAAAGGGTGAACCTACAGTGTCTGGGCAGCCCCACTTTGTGATTTAGGCTGATAAGACAGGTGTGTTTTTACATAAAAATCTTCCCTAGTGCCGCTGTAAGTAATGTGCGCATCAATCACTTGGCAAAATTTTTTTTGGAGGTGTCATTAAATGATTCGGTAAGAAGTATGATGGATGCCAGCTGAGGACTACTAACGAGAGAGGAACGATGATGAGGTAGGGGCCGTTGAGCCTCTTGCGCTCCATCAAGTAGGTGATGAGAGCGATGGTCTGGATGGTTTTGCCGAGGCCCATCTCATCAGCCAGGATGCCGTTCAAGTTGTTGTTATACAGGGACACCATCCACTCCAGCCCCTGGACCTAGACAACATGGAGAGATAAAGGCAAACCTAGATAAATCTCGTTCTCTCCGGCAATTGCTGCTCTTGGCCTTACAACACTTCTGAGAGTCATTTCTTCTCAACCCTTACATAAAAGATAAGACAAACATGGATAGATCAAGGCAGAGAATGTCTCGCTATCTCGCCCAATCTTTCCCGTCTCTCTCTACTTTGAGAGACTGTCAAATGCCACACAAAAAAAAATCTTGAGAAAAGAAAAGGTGGAGATTTAAATGAAAATTCTACTTATTTTTTCTCTGCTACTCTAGCTGTAATAATATGAACCTTCAGTCAGCGGCAATAAAATAAGTCCAAAACTTGTCTTGTCCTCGGCCCTGGGGATAGCGATCAGTAAAAGACAGTATGGAGAGATGGGAAAGGGCATGAGGAACGCCGGACACTGGAGGCAGAGAAGGGAACCACCAGTCAATTACCAACTGCATTCGAGGGTAACATGTTACTTAAGTAAATGTCTGCAACGAGCGCTAATGCCAGACAAAAAGGCTGGTGGTGGGCAAAATTCATAACAAATAATTAGCTGGAAATTGTCCCACGCAGCTTCTGGAAATGACTGTTGACAATTAAGGTTTGTTGCACATATTGCTGTCGGCATTGCAGACACTTGATCCAATTACTGCGCAGCTGAAATCTCTCCCTATTTCCCCAGGGAGCTGCCACCATATCTCATTTAAAGCCTGGCGCACCACAAATCAGAGGAGTGCAACCTGCTTGGAGAAAAAACTATTTGTTAGCAGCATTCAATTGCCACTTCCCTGTCTCTTGTAATATACTTCCAATGTGATTATAATGTTGTCTGTGCACTGCAGTGAGTGGAGATGGTCACTACCATTTCCATAGCATCACATTGGAAAACCATGTGGTTGTATCGTTACAAGAGCTGTCCAAATTTGCCGGTAATGTTGCGTCACTGAGGAAGATGTGATCGAAATGTTTGACGCAAGTTTGTATAGCACGTCCGCGCCTCTGTGAGAAGGACTCTTTCCTAATATTCAGCGGTGTGGATTCTTCAGGCCCTACTCAAAAACAAAATAATTACATAAAAGAAAGTCTATAAAAGTGTGTTTGAAGACATGAGAAGAGGGAGTGCAAGTGCTTGTGTGTGTGTGTGTGTGTGTGTGTACCTGGTAATGTTTGAGTGTGCCGTTGACCAGCAGTGGGGACTGCTTCTCCACCCTCTCGATGACAGCATGGGCCACGCCATAATAAGACTGGGAGCTAGTCTCTCCAGTAGGAACAATGTACTCGTCATCCACATCCTGCTTGGCCGACCTGAATGTGTGTGTGACGCAAGAGAGAAAGCGGTTCAGTCTCCCTGCTCCGACTAAACTGCACTCTTCAGAATAGATTTTAATGATCAGTATCGAGGCTTAGCTGGGCCTGGCGCCGGTGGCACAGCTGGAGCTCAGCCTGAGCTCCTCGGGCCGGGCCTTTCTGGTTGGTGAAACGTCTAGATTCAATTCAAAGACTAATGGAGCTTTTTTTTCAATTTACCCCCCCGAGGTTCTAGCTAGCAAAACCAGTGCCAGTTCTTTGAATTCACTTTAAAACGTATACCTTTCTACTTGACTGTTTCGATCTTTATTTATCTGATCTGTTTTATATCTTTCACTTTTTTGCTCCTTATGTTTTCATGCCCTTCATGTTTTAATTCTGTTATTTTTAATCTCCTGTATATGTAGTGTAAACCACGTATTGCTTCTGTTTCTACATTAATGCACTATATATAATGAAAAAGATCTTCTGCACAATTAGATCTATGCAATTTACATTTATTAGGCCAAGCTTTTGGTCTACAAGACCTTCATCAGAGCATACAAGGGACATGGAGGTCCTGTAGACCAAGAGCTTGGCCTAATAAACATGAAGTGTGTGGGCGATCTTTTTCACTCATTTGACTGGTTCTCCAGTACTTTATCAAAGACTCTCAGCCGGGTGAGCGGTAGACACTCTACACACTTCTACAGTATTAAGTGCAAAAGTCAGTAGTATCTTGATAATCATGTATAGTTGTCTCGTAATGTATCTACATTGGCAGATAAACAATACTACCTAGTAAGAAATACAAAGACGTGGAACACCAAACTCGTACGGCGTCTATTAAAAGGTGAAGCCTCCGCCCTTAAATTCATGATTTTTGTTTCGTTTCCAACTGATGGCAGTCCTGGACAAAAAAACCATGTGCCCTGCCAAGTAAACTGAGACATTGGTATATACTGGAAGCAACACAGTACTCGATGATGTTCTTGGTAGCCGATGTGTCTCCACTGGGATCGATTATCGTCTTCTCCTCTGTTTCTGCCTTGGAGGCTTCCTCTTCCTCCTTAAAAGGCAGGGTTGATAACACATGATGACTGAGTGCATACTTAGAGGAACATGACAGAAAGATCACAGAAGTCGCTCTGATTGGCATAATAATAAATAATGGAAATGGCATTACTGAAAGAGCGCATGCAGCTACAGCCCCCTGGTGGATTCTGGCGTGTGTGTGTGTGTGTGTGTGTGTGTGTGTGTGTGTGTGTGTGTGTGTGTGTGTGTGTGGACCTGCCTCAGGCTCTGATATACAGTACATTAAATCCTGAACCAGTTCATTTGACATTTGCATCACTAGATAAACAGCAGGAGGGGGCTGATGTGGGAGTTCTTTAATGAGAAGGACACTGACCTCTTCCTCATACTCTGAGCCGCTCTCCTCGCTATCTGACCGCGGGGCGACTTCATACCTGGGTTTCACAAGAAGAGCCGTCAGCCAGAGAAAAACAAGACAATTACAATGTACAATTACAATGTGCACAAATCAACACTATGGCAGTGTTTATATAACACCCACACCATCAGAGTTAATTTGTCTTTTACCATCATCTTGTTAGTTTTGAACAACAAAGCCATATCAGCTCTATGAGTGAACAAACAACACTCCAATCAACACCTATCACCTCCAAATAACCGACACTGAATAAACAACACTGGAAATGTGCTGTGCAGATGACATCCATATCTCTACGTAAAGATGAAATAGTACAAGTAGTACAGTTATTTAGGCTGGTATTAACAACATAGACTCTGAAAGCAACAGCCTAATCCACGACATTTTCATAAAAACAATGTCACGAAAGATGCCAGCAAAATCAACGTGTATAATAAATGTGATACTTAGCAATGAACAGCACAAAATAACACCAGTTTTTTCCCAAAGGCATCTAGAATGCGAGAGGCCGACAACAAGAGTACGATGCATTAATGGGCTTTCTTACCCAGGGTTCATCTCTAGCCAGGCCTCCAGCTGGCTGGATTTGGGAGCATCCGTTCCCTGTAAGACTTTCCCAGTCTCCGTCTGAATGATCTTGACTGGTAGCTCGCTCATTTGGCTGCTCTCATCCATCGGCTACAGGACAAACAAACCATAAGAAGCGTGCATCCATCAATGTATGCCAAAAGTGCCTAGATTCTCAGATACATGCATTTTAAGGGAAGGAAACCTCAAGTAAGAAGTTAATCTTGCAATTCTGCTGGTGTTGCACTATTATCTCGACTTTGAACTTGGGAGGATTTAATTAGCATTCATTGGCTACTGATGTTTTGGCCTGATCATGACTACTTGTGTGTTCATGTGCTGGTGGGAAGGTCCGACATCCAGGACATCCAAGTCGGCTGCTAAACAACATTGCATTCATGTGGTATTTTTTCTGAAAATCAAACCTGGTAGACATACAATAAACAAACACGGACGTCCTGCAGCTAAACGAGCTAATTTGACGAACTTCATTCAAACAAATGTTGTAGTCTTAACTTGTAATAAAGGCGCATGCGTGTGTTTTATTTTTTCACCTTGTTAAGAAGGTTAAAGATCACCATTGCTTCATAACTCGGAAACTCGAGTAGCAAAACTTTCTCAGAGTTTCCGACTTAATCATCCGACTTTCGAGGGCGTTCATGTGAAATTTCCAAGTAGGAGATTTGTTTTTCGGATATATCTGATGGCACATGAATGCACAATACGCATTATGAAAAGGCACAAATGGGGCAGTCACTATGCACTCGTGTCCTTACCAGAAAATGGCATCAGCTTGATAGTAAAACTTAACTGTAAAATGATCTGGAAGACAGAATACTATTCCTGGCTGTACTACAATTCAGATGAATGTATGCACTTCTTGTAAGTTATCTGTGCTTAACTCACTCATTCATTCAGCCATTCATTCATAAGATACTAGTAAATACAGGAAGGAGAAACGAACCCAATTCTAAACCTATTTATCACCTCACTCATTACTATCCAACAATTAGGACCTTTACAGATAAAGAACCACTGGGACATGAACAAGCATGTCAGCCTAACTGGGCCTAAGCTTATCAGTTTCTGACGGCAGACAGAGGTGGAGAAAGCTATTAAACACTGAAACAATGAAATTGTGAAGGAACAAACACTCCGGCTTTCTATTTGTTTTTGCTACATTATTTACTAGTTTTTGATTTGGTCACCTAGGACAAGGTTCAGCTCTGAAAGATTAATTACTGTTTGTTTGATCTGATGTTCAGGTTTGTTTTTTCATTTCTGCCTGAGCGCAGTTGAAGATGAAGGTGAAACGCAGAAATGCAGGTTTGGTTCTCTGGCAGCGGAGCCGCTCCACAAACATCAGCAAAATGTGGGCAGTGCTAATGCCAACTGAATAGGAGTTGTAAAAGTCACTATAACATGCTTCACATGTTAGTTAAGTATCCTTCAAATAACAAACACACTTACTTTTATCAACAAACACTATTGCTTTTATACAAAATGAGGATATTTCAGCAGCCAAAATGTAAAACTACAAATGAAACATTGCAGCCTTTAAGGTGGCGAGATATTGCTGATGTTTGTATGGTTATTATTTGAGAACCAAACCATGCATTAAAGTTCCACCTAATCCTCTCAGGCCAAAGATCCATCTGACTGTGATGAGTTGGAAATTGAAAATTGAATGACCCTTTAAACAGCGCTACCAGACAATGACACAACAGAGGTCAACATTGTTAAATTACCAAAATGGAAAAAAGGCCAACAACAAAAAGGAAAATATAACACCAGAGAGACACAATTCAGTGTTTGTGTATGTGTCCTATTGAAACAGTAATGACTTACCTCTCCATCAGGTCCTATGGCGCTGGTGCCTTCACCGTCCCCATCCATCTTCTAGACATCAAACATATGAACCCATTTATCAGACATCATATATCCTTACACAGGTAATATTGTTACTATTATATACTATACAGGGTATGGCCAGCATAAGGGCAACACCAGCATAAAGTCATCGCTCACTGTAATAGTGTAGGTTGCTTTTAAATTATTTCCTTAGATGCTGTTTCAGAATCATCCATAAATGCTCAACTGACATGATATCTGGTTATGAAAAGGGCCTTAGCAAACGGCTAACATCAGTGTCATACTCTTTAAACCAGGGGTCTCAAACCGTGGGCCGCGGAGGGCCGAGAGTCTGCAGGTTTTCGTTCCAGCCAAACGCTACACCTGGTGATTTCACTGATTAGTTCCTCCTCTCTGACTGAAGGTGTGGTAAACGGTGTAATCACCTAGAGTAGCTTTTAGCTGGACTGTCAGCCCTCCATGGCACATGGTTTGAGACCCCTGATTTAAACTATTAGGTGGCCACGTGTGCCTTGTCGACAACAGCACTGTCTTTCTGGAGGACACTTGAAATCAACAAAATAATGAATCATCGTGAAATGAAGGCGATCACTCAGGATCATTAGGTAAGTCATGATTCAACTTTAGCCTGCGCTCTTAGGAAGGGTTGGATTAATTCTCTGTCAGGATACGCACCCAGCACCTTTCCCTGTGGTGGGACATTATATTGTGGTTACCTATATTTTGACCAATATCTGTAGTAACTCACAGCACTGGCTATGGTACTTCGAATTGGTCACATTATTCTAAAACCAAAACCTGACGGAAACAGGTTTGCTACACCTTTATTTTCAGATTTTTACAGTTCAATTTAAGACAGAATAGCAGTAACTTTCATTGTGCTATAACCCCAATATACTGTCCAAACCTTTGAGCAAATGGTTGCTTTCCAGATACCAGTAGAACACAAAGTTCATCCAAAGTCCGTTCAAATCCAACGTGGAGCTAACCCATAAAACAACATCCTGTGAATAATCTGAACGTGGCCATTTCTCTCCCTACCTTCTTTCTCTTCTTCTTCCTCTTCTTCTCCTTGGCAGCCTGGGCAGCTTTGTGTTCGTACACCAGGTTGGTGAGATTGGCCACATACTCATCCGTCTGCTGCAGCAAGTAGGCCAGACGCTTGTCTTTCTTCTGGTCAATCAGCTTGCGGTAGCCTTCCTCATCTTCGGCCTGGGTGAGGGACGGTGGCAGGAAGTTAATGGTGCAAGGGGACAAGAGTTTCTTCAGGAATAGCGATGATACTACACCGAAAGATAAATATGGCTAAGGGGTTTGTTATGTGAGAAATATCATTCTCTCATTCACAGCCAGTTAGATTATACTTTCACTTTTAAAACGCCGCACAGTGATACTTCCATGTCGTAAGCCGCATCAAGGTTTGATGTGGACGTGTCTTTAATGCGACAGGCACTGCTATGTGTGCATCTTTACATGGTCAATAATGCCAGTGACAAAGTTTGATGTTAATTGTGAACTCGGTTTTGATTGACATCAACTGTGGGAAACAAAGATAGCCCTGAAACACTTAAGGTGGACCCTTCCGAGGACTGTGAAAGATATTTATTCCCAAAAGTGGTGACACAACATATCTTGATTTTAGGCCCTTACCATAAGTCTCCTCATCCTCTCCTTCTCAATTCTCTCAGTCTCCTTCTTCTGCTCCCGCTCAGTGTTGGTGTGCCAGGTGACAATGGCTTTGGTGAGTTTCTGCATTTTGCCTGAAATGGACCTGTGGTATTCCTTGAAGTCCTTCGCATGCTGAAGGATACTATTCAGGTACTCCTGGAAAAACAAGCGATGAAGGTAGTTGGAGAACGATTTCCAACATCCACATCATCTACAACTGCTTGCCTCTTCTTCTATCACAGCACGAGTCTGCATGTTCATAATGTTGACAGTAGTGATACTAATACTAAGTTTAATTTCAGAATTCAGTTGAACACACGATGGACTGTTTGACGCTGCTGCCATGTTTTCAGCCGTTTAACGACGTTGAATTTTGCTCTGACTGCGGCAGTCCACTGTCAAGAGCCAAACTGCTGCGGTCTATTCCAATCCTTCTTCTTCCCCTTTTATCTATTCCAATCTTAACTTGCAAAACACACAGGGTGAAAGTATTGAACTGTAATTGCAGTATCAAACTTTCAGTTATCATGACAGCACTAGTTTTCAGTGCTTTCAAGTGATTGTACCGTATCGGAAACACCGCATGTTGGAAAACACAGTGTTGCTGTTAAAATACAAAGTGCTGACAAACCCTCCTTGGACCATTTCAATGCTAAAACTACACTGGATCATTTTTGTTCCAGGGCTCCTAGCTACCACCCATGAGAATCCCCATCTCAGCATATTCCTATACACTGTGGGAGTAATCACCTGGTGTTTCTGTCTGCGTTTCCTCTCCTGCTCAATCTTCTGCTGCTTCTCCAGCTTCTCAGTCATGCGCGCCTCCCTCAGCGTCTGCCGCTTGCTGCGTTTGTAGGCCTTGGAGTTGAGCGCCGTCTCCAGGGTGGTGTCTCGCCTCATGCATGCCACTACGTCCAGCCTCAGCTGGAGGTACGCAGAGATTCCACACCAAGTTCAATTTGTAGGTATTAAATATGCATACATAGGGATTTAGGCTGGGTGAGCATACCGTGCATAAACAATAACGTCGGCCTGGAACAATAAATATTTAATATTCAACAAATAATGAAAACAAGTGGAGAGACATCAGTTAAAACATCATTAAATGTTAACATGGCCCGGTTCAGGAAGCACACTGGACTATAATACAAATATGAGACTAGTCTCTGAGCCCAGAGGAGAAGACTTTGAGGCTCCTCTATCTCCTCACTATGGCAGCAGACTATACAGTTTGCTTGCTGGTTTTCTGGATGGGAAATGTCCCAGACAATGGTCCCAGCTCTTGTGTTAGTGCTTGACCTGGCAGATGCTCTCATCCTAGGGGAGCGGGGGAACGTGACCGTGCAAACACTGAGCACACCTTTCCAATACCCCCAATTTAATTACGAGGCAATTTATGGATGAGAGCTTCAGATAAATGCAAAGAGGAAGCAGTCACATTTTGAACAAGAAACGTAGGGGTTGCTGTGTACCTGTCGCTGAAAGTTGAGGAGACGCAGTGCCTTGAGCTCCACTGTGGCTTTGCTCCTCAGGTCAGGGGGCAGGGAGCCCGGCAGGTTTTCCAGTTCCTGGATTCGATGGGCGATCCGAGCCTGCAATCTGAGGACAATCAATCAGTCAGACTGTAGTGTCAGTCACGATGTCCACTTTGTATAAACTGTTACAACCAAGGTGTGTGCCTTTACATGGCTTCTGTAAGTCCGGCATTCCTACTGAAACATGTCTTTTTGCAAATGAAAACAATTGCCCTGGAAGGACTACATAATAAAATCCCCATTTTGAATAAAAGTGTACTTGTTGGACAGCCCGATCTCAACCTCTTCACCCTGGATGGCAGCATTGCTTCTTGCTCCTTCAGAAATCCACTACCATCAGCCTCTGCCTCATCCCCCCCAAGGCACAACAAGGAATGCTTTAGGTGCTCTTTTGTGCCGACAGCCTATACAATGCTTCCTGTCCAAACAACCCCAGTTTCAGTCAACTAGGAGGTGCTGAAGGCACCTACACTGTCTATACGAAATATCCTGGACTCGTTTTTGCATTCCTGTGCTCCGGACTAATCTATACCACACTTGCTTGCACTTTTTATGACATCTCTCTTTTACTGTATGTATGCTACGGTACCTCCACCCACAAATATGTTCTGATTATGATCATAATAATAATGAGAACAGACAGCAATGCACATGCACTGTGCAAATTGTCACTTTTCTGTATATGGTGCCTCCAAGAGTTTTTGATAAGGTGGACAACAAGTAATGCACATATGCAAGTCTACACATTCTGTACATGTTTCCAACCTCTCTTGTTATTTTATATTTATTTCAGCACGGTGTGTAGAGTTGAATTGAAATGGCAAGTAGTATCAAGTTACTGTCTAACACACACACCTTTACCAACAAATGCGAGCAGTGTGGATCATTGAATCAAAAGTTTCATTTTTGTTTTCACAATGGGAGGCTCCGTTGGATTGGTTGAGATGCAACAGGAGCAAAGCTCCTTTCTCCTGCACTGAAACAGCACTAAAACAAAGTGAAATGAAGTGTGGAGATAGGTCTGTGTGATGCGCGACTACTAGGCTCCTAAAATCAATACAACAATCATATTCAGGGGGAATTGCCGCATTAAAAACACAAATTACCACAAAAAAAGGAGCCAGCTGGAAAGGAGTTAGTGATTGGCGTTCTGACCAGCAGCCAGCACTTGTGGAGTACACTGCATTAGTCAATAGTATAAGTATTACAATATACTATAAAATTTTATTTTACCTTTATTTTACCAGGAAATAGTCCCATTGAGGCATTACCTTCCCCGTAGGGAAGGTTCACTTTCTATTTCTTTTCACTTGCCCC
>OMLI01101345.1:0-26622 GCA_900302605.1 Rondeletia loricata
GGGGGGTGGGGGTGAGGGGGTCGACTTTCATTGGATAGCGTTGAGCAATCATGGGATGGATGGTTGGATACTGTGTCCAGAACCCAAATCGGGACGGTGGTCATATGTCCTGACAGCCTGCTGCCTTATTTAGAAGGAAGGTGTAAAAACAGTCCGCCAGTCACCAGAGAGCAAATGGCACTCCTGTCTGGCACTTCCTTAGCTGTTTGTTCAGGAAGTTTACACAACCAAATATTTTGCCTGGTCAGATAGCGCGTTATTATTGTAAGAACACACCCTGGCACTCAGAATAATATAGCCAGCATAGCCTGAATCAAATACCATGCATTGTTTGTGTGATGTGTTTCTCCTGATGGTTTAAGTCCAGTGATGCAGTGGTAAATGAAATGTGTGTGAACTATGACCTCCAGTCGGTGATCATCATAAGGCAAACAACCACCAATATAACCAAAATCAATTATGCCTTTTCCCCTTAAAAGAGCCTATATCCTCATATAACTCGATTTCATACTACTTACTGATGTATACTGAAAATGTACCTCATAAAGATGTGTTTGCCTAAAATGTGGGTAAATTCTGGACATGAAAAGGGGGGGTAAACTGAGTTTGCTGAGTTCACCTCCTCTACATCCCTGTTTGCATCCTGGTATGATGCACACGCCCTGGGGAATTCCCTTGCGTCACACAGCACCGAGCTGTGGGGCCCAAAGGTGCTCTTGGCTGCCAGGGAGCCAAAGTCCCACCTTAGCAACTAGAGCAGTCCTGTCTCTGACAAACAGCGGTGACAAGACAACCCATAGTGGGGGAAAAACAACAAACAAACAAAACAACATTTCACATACAGTATACCTCAGAATATACTTAGAGATATGTTTCAAAATTGCCCCCAAAAATGCATTTGTACATGTAGATGACATTCATTCAAAATGTATTTTGAGTGACCAAAATATATTTTACTTGCAGATATATGCCATCAACAACATTGCACAGGAATTTTTTTAACATTTCCAGACTCTATAATATATTTGTAATGAATGTCATCTACATGTACAAAATACATTTCTGGCCAATATTTGTATATTTTGAAAAATATTAATTGGCTAGCATTGCAGGAAATAATGAATACTTGATTCTGAAGATGAGCAATGTAATTCTGGAGCTTGCTCAGAGATAACCTATCCATAAGGCCGATTCTAGAAACATCCAGGATGAATTAAACCTCTAGCATTAACAGTTCCTTATGCAACTACTCAGGATTATAAAGTGCAAGTAGACAAAATGGCACAAGAGGGAAATTAGTATTAATTTCCAAGACAAGTGACCTTTCATGCTTTATCTCTGTCCATGCCCCTGTAGCACCACCCATGGATTAGAAATGTGATTTTGTTACACATGCCATTTTCCTTCAGAACTAGCACCATTCCTCCTAAATGACAGTCATGGGATGAAATGAGGGAGGAGAGAAGTAGGCCTTCAGTCCCAGTGGGGCAGACAGACCAGACCTGGCTGCACAGCAAATTAATCTGAGACAGGCTCCAGATTTGCTGGGTAAGCACATGGCCATGCAAACAGGCAACCAATAGCCTGAATAGACAAAACTACTGGGCTATTGACAAAGTAAACCTTAAATCAATTGTGAGTGGGCACTTTTAATGACGGCCATGTTGAGACAGTGCTGAGCTCTGAGGCAAATTCAGCTATACTGGTATACTGGCTTGAGGCTGAGGCTCCTTTTCGGCAGTAATGGAAGCAAATGCACTTTTTTTCATTTTAGGGAATGCTGCAAAGTCACATTCTTTGTCCTAAAATGCTCACTTATACATTATTTTACACCTATTGTGTATACTCTTAAGTGATAAAGATGAAGATAAATGCTCTTGCTTTTCTCCTCCCTCGTTTTAGCTTATTCCACCAAGCAGGGAGCAAGGGAGGTCAAGCTATAAAAAATTGAACAACCCCTACAACTGCAACTGAGTCACAGAGGGGCAACATGAGGGCAGAGGCAAGTAAATGGAATCTCGCCCACATAACACAGCAAATTGATCCCGCCTATTAGACTCGCCTTGACCGAATATATTAGGACTGAAGTAGATGACAAAGAAATGAGAGACACAAGCAGTTTACTATTGTCAGGTCAGCTGTCTTTGTCGCAATTATAGGATCTATTTAGTGCACATACACACGCACACACATCAATCAGAATGAACTGAAGGGTATAGCCTTACAAAAAGGCTTTGTGCATATTACGCAAGTGTAAGTAACTGGATACACGAGGATACAAAGCTCTTTCAATTAGTCTTTTATTAACGTGGGGTTCAAAAGATGATATTGAAACAACAGCTGGGAAGCCCCTGCAGCGGAGGGGGATTTCTCTGGAATGACATCAGAATTACTCAGTCCAACTGCGCCTGGGTCTGGCCAACTGTATATCTAAACAACACACAAAGGCTGCACAGGCCTATACATAGAATTACAATATCTAAAATCACAGCAGTAATAGTGAGTGAGTAGTTTTCATATCAATAAAAATTACATCCATAAACGCTTTAAAATGACATACAGTCCACTTGTGTACCAACAGTGCTTTTTTCAGGGCAGGAGATACACTTTGAAGTCATTTATCAGGTTCGCTGCTCTATGGCTTTGTAAAGCAGAACTGACCAGACACTTGTTTAATTTCTGACCCCCTGATGCACCACATTGCACAGACTGACATGATATACCATTGATCTCCACCTCTAAACCACTGAACAACAAGGAGATCCCTCGCTCAGAGCAACATTTAGATTGTCTCAGTGTGAGGGTGGGAATAATTGAGCAGATAGCATAACAGCGATGCAGCGATCGATGAAAAGGAATTGGATTTCAATCTCAGGGAATATGGGCTTGTAAAATAAAAAGCTACCACCCCGGATACAGCTTGGGGTACAGATTCTTGCTGAATCAGCTGATGTATTATTCAGCAGCCAAAAATGGACTATGTTATGCATTTTCCACTGCTACTTCGTAGATTCCAGATACAGGGGAAACAGCGAGTCCTCTGGGAGCATGACACTAACCTACTTGCATTGTTACTGGGACATGTGCAATAGCTGATATCTTAAGGCAATGGGTCAGAGTAGCAATTTCCAAATTCAAATGAAAGAGATCTATTCTGTATTCAGTATTGTGTCGAGAAGACAGAGAACAGCTCGTCAGATCGGAGTGTTCCCAGTAAAAATACCTTTTCAAGGGTACAGTCTGTGCACCTTGCAGAGAAAGATGTGTCTGGTGCTAAATTGGGCGTAGCGTGACTAAGGGGAAATCAAGCAAGGCAGAGGTGACTATCTGAAAAGTAGCTGATGACGCAGCAATTTCAATGATCAAATTAGTAAGATATATATATATATTTTAAAACAACAGGAACCTATCTATCATCAGACTGTATAGATGACTATCAGCCAAGCATTCAGCAAAATGTCCCCGGGAGTTAGAGCAAGGAAATAGATGTTCCTTAGCACTTACAAAAGCAATGTACCGGTAATTCCAAATGGGAGAACTTGGAAACAATTTTGTATCCTATAGCTTCTTGGAACAAAAACATATGATCAGATCACAAACTTCAGTCTTCAGTTCATCACTCCTGTTTCAAGATACTATGTATGGATAAAAGGATAAAAGGATAAAATGCTTGGGCTTCACGGTGGAACGAGTGGTAAAAGCAATTCCAGTAATCAGTGAAGCTATACTATAGATTGCCTTTCACTTTGAATGATGGAGAATGCCTCACATCATGGCCATCGATCTCCCTTTAAGCTCGATGATCACATTCTCACCCCAAGAGAGCTGAAACATGTGGAAGCATCTATGTACAAAGTGTGAGCTCAGCAGGGCCGTCAATTCACTGAACCCTAAGCTATATGGCAAACCCCTTCATCTAATATAATTTGCCAACAAAACCTCCAAACTCAATTATATCAACTAAAGTTCTGGGGACAAGTGGAGCAATGACTGATGACTGACAAGATATTATTATCTGGTCAATGTGATGAATTATTAGACACACAGCTTAGAGCGAACATTGGTCCTGAATGCTCCCATGAAGTTAGTTTTTTAGATATGTCTACCAAATAAGCAATTTTGCTTGATCTTTGCTCTCCATTAGAGTGATAAAAACCACAAGATCAAATACGGACTCATTTAGGCTAAGGTTTGGGTAGTGCCACACCTTTCCATGACCCAACTGCTGTGTCACTGTTCCTTTGGGCCAAAAACTGGCAGATTTACTTGAGGCGTTCCTGGCCACGATGAAAGGTTCGTTTACGTGGCTGCCATGTTGGAAAGTCAGAGGATAGAGGGATAGAGATCAGAGGAGGTGTCAGCTGCTGAGTCGGCAGCCGATTCCCCTGGCTCCTCTTCCCTCTCTCCCAGGAACCCAACACCGAGCCAGGCCACCAGGACCGAGCAGAGGAATGTGAGGAATTCTGTCACACATTTGCTCACCGCTTCGCACGTTCTCACCCCCACAGGACGTAAACTGTGCCACCGGCTCTGAGGATGTGACCACCTTGCTCCACAGGGTGATCTGTGTGAGTGCAAGGGCAGGCGAGAGGCGACAATAAGCAGAGGATCATGGTCATTTGGCTGATGGGTAAGAAAAGAGACCATCAGGCTTGGCACACTGCTGTGAGTGTGAGTCATCCTAGATAGGACTGCTGCCATTCTCCCAGCACAACAAAGATCAGATCGTTCGTTTTTGTCACGGCCTCCGCAGGATAAAATCGATATCCACAAGGAGTTGATCAAAGACGTTGGCACGCTGCCTGTCCTGGGAGGACCACAGATAACAAATTATATTCAAGTATGAGGCCTGTTGTTAAGATCCCAAAGGAGCAGTTGGAAGTTCAGTGGTTTAGCCATAACAATTTTCTGACAAACAATAACAGTCAACAAATTGTAAATTACTTATAAAAACCTGTGTAAAAAAAGTGACATATCCAAGCAAAATGATTCCTCAGTTGTAGACTAAACTTCTTCTTGATAGTTACATGAAATAAAAAAACAACAACCTAGTATCTCTGTGAAAACATAGCCTATCATATTGGCCAACTTACTGGCACATCAGAGAATTTCAGAAATAAATAAATGATTAGAGTATGCTCTGCCCAGAAAGGAAGGTTGGACCACAGTCAAAGGCCAACGCTTGAGTAGCAGAGTTCCCATGCTGGGTCTCTTTCACTCTCATGTAAATATCGCCCTCTGGTGTGGAACAGATGTAAGGACATCCCATCCCTGGTTAGGGGATAATAATTCACTGCATTGCAGCATATGATTGGGACACTGGCATGTGGGTTGACTGGGCTCGAGTCACTCTCCTTTGGAAAAAACCAAACTTGTGAGAAGTATTTTCTCAAGATATGAGCTCTCTACATAGCATCTAAACACAAATATTTACTTAATGAGTGTTTACAAAACCACATTAGCTTCACCAAATGCATAGTGTGCTGTCCGAGTACTCTGCTAAACATAATTTGCTTACTAATGGATCAGCAAGCCAGAGCTATAGAATACAGTTTGTTGACAATTTTTTGGTTCATTTGCTTCTTCCCTGAAGGAAGTTCTGAATTATTTTACAGTGAAAAGTTGCAACTATTTCAAAGTAACTGACAAAGATTATGTGCGAACGTTCACTGAGCAATGTGTCATGTGTTCCTTGTGGAGTAACTAAAGTCACTGGCATGGGTACATGCAGTGGGAGCTGGGTGCTGTGAAAGTATGTTTGTGGACACTGATTATTGGCTATTGAAGCTGGGTGTACAGTATCTGTGTGTGTGTATGTGTGTGTGTGTGGCACAAGGGAGCAGTGGCCTGTCAGGAAAAAGCAGACCTAGAGCGTCTGATACAGCTGATTTATCAACCAGTGAACACTCCACTCAGATCACAGAACACATCTAAAGGAGCTTGATAGAGACAGTGTGCCTCTAAACAAGTGCTGTTTCGTCTTTATAGAGACATTTTTACATTTCCGTGAGTAGGAATTCACGATAAAACACAGAAAACATAGGCTCAAATACCATAGACAGCAAGGAGTGCAGTACTCCCTAAGTCTTTTAGCCTGTGACCTCCCCGTTAAGAGGTCATCCTAATGAGACTGCTCCCTGGGTGCCCTTCAAGTGCCATGCTGGAGCGCAAGAAACAATGCTGTTTTACAGATGCTATTTTGAATGGTGTCAGAAGAGCTGACTGGCAGCTGTAAGACTGGCAGTCCTGAATTGCTGCTGGCCCTTTGATGCTGTTTATATCCCCGGGGTCTGTCAACACATATAATCATAGTGCAGATTCCTGACCCTGGGCCTGATATTGCCAATAACCCTGCCCGGACAACTCAAGCGCCCACGTCCTGTCATGATGACTCAGCATATATGAATTAGTCAGCTGCCTTGATGTTTTATTCATATGACTTCTGCTCTGTTCTCCAGGGCAGTAAATGTGTTACTGCTTTGCTCTACTCTAGATACTCTATTTCGTCACTGCAACCTGTGAATCCAACAGACCGGAGAAAAGTCACTCTGTCTGTCTGTCACCTCCAATCCAGTACCTGAAACAATCATAAACAATCGTGCAATGGTCAATCTCATAACTACACACAACTTCAGGATTAGGTTACGACATATCTTCCAGAAAAGCACTTGTCAACCTAAGTTTGTGCAGTGGCGAGCCCACACTTCCTTCAAGTCTCTTTGTGATTGCTCCTCTACAGCCTCACATCCCCCTAGCAATTAGCTGTGTGGCTGCCGCGTGTGTAGCCTGCACCAAAAGAATGTCCTGGAAAGCATACACTTAAGAAGAAGAGGTTAGAAAACAAACTCCGGAAGCCGCTGATTGAGACCTGTCTGCCCACTCTGGTTCCCTGGCTGAAGCCGTGGCTGCTGTGGCTGTGCTGTGGCTGCCACTGGTCTGTGCCTAAAGACATCTGACCCAAGGCCATTTCTAGGTTACAATAACAACACCACACTGACACAACTGCAACACCGGATATCCGAAACACTTAGTAAGTCATCAATCCATATTTAGTTCGGGGCTTGAAAGTAACCGGTGCTGCCTACAGAGCACCAATAACTGAACTGTGCCATTGACAAATTGAGGATTTTGTCAATGTCAATTTTGTCAAAAGCTACAAATATATCCAGCATGCAGCATAATAATAGGTCAAATGGAACAAATGATCTCTTTTGGTGCAATTGTATAACACAATCAGCACTTCTGACTCTTAGTAATTTATGCAAAGCCTGGCAAACCTCTATTACATTTTACCTTTATTGTAAAAATATCTCAACAGTAAAGCACAGAGCTATTTTTTCTTCCCCCTATCTGGAATGTAAATAACAACATTGCAGTCTCCGCCTGCGGAACATCCATACAAGGGCAAGTGAATTGGCCTGAGCGAGTCCCACACAAACTACTACTCACTGATGCTATACATAATGACGGTATTCATATCAGTGGTTGAGGGGGAAAACTGCCTCCTGACCACTTCCAACTAACAAGCTCAAATTAAGACTGATGACCTCCCGACTGCCAAGTAGGCTAGTAAATCAAGCTGGATGTCGAATTCCAAAATAGTCTGGTAATACTGCCTGCTGGTGCTATGGATAGATATTTATGGCTCTGTTACATATTGGCCTACAACAGGTTTTAACACTTTA
Source organism: Rondeletia loricata (assembly GCA_900302605.1). Classification (NCBI taxonomy): domain Eukaryota; kingdom Metazoa; phylum Chordata; class Actinopteri; order Beryciformes; family Rondeletiidae; genus Rondeletia; species Rondeletia loricata. The sequence goes on from OMLI01101345.1 coordinate 7,686, forward strand.
ATTCTAATTCTAACAAGGCTAATTTAATATGTGGAATAAGCAAGTCAATTTGTAATAGAATGTATAGACTGGGCATTTACTTACTTGACATACCCACTTGCAGTGTTGGCTGTGTATCTTTTTCTACCTGTGCATACTCTTTCACATATTTCCCACCCATACATTCTACTAATGTGTTGAAATTGTGGGCTGCATATGTTTATATCCCCGGGCGCTGCGCAGCGGCTGCCCACTGGGATGGGTCAAATGCAGAGGAGAAATTTCCCCACAGGGATCAATAAGTGTAAATAAAATAAAATTTAAAGAAAATAATATATATATATATATAACCCCACAATTGTTTATATTCTATTTTATTGCTTCTATTGCTGATTTTATATCCTATTTTTGTGCTAATATTAAAATTTCTTCCCCCCCTGCTTTTTCCTATGTTTGTTGCTGCAAACTTATCCAATTTCCCCACAGGGATCAATAGAGTTTCATCTTTGTTGTGTTTCACATTACAGCCCCACCAGAAATTGAAGTACCCTCATTATTTTGTTCTCACTGCCCCAAATATTATGGTCATGAGCAGAGGTCCAAAGTAACTTGTGTATTTACTCAAGTACTGTACCTGAGTATATTTAGCTTATATATTTCCATTTCTGGAGACTTTGAGCAGAAGCAATCTGACCAAGCTTCGGTCGAACACCAATCCTTAGAGGTTAATATACTGAGGACTGTGCACTACTGAGCACAGAGGTACAAGAACCAAATTTACAATGTGCACTTTTAGGTAGATATTTAAGAACATTTAACATCACACGCTTAAATAATTTTAATTGAGTAGAATTTTACCAGTAGAACTTTCACCAGAGTAATATTCTAGGAGGGTATTTTTACTTTAATTTAAGTGAAGCATTTGTGTACTTCTTCCACCAGTGGTCACGTGACTTTGTAAGAGCCAGATAAATGGGATTCTCATCTCATGATTAGCTGAAGTGTAGTGACGGTGCATGGCCTTATAATTTCTCAGATGGTTAACAAGTCAGCTATTACCACGGTACTTGCAACATAGTCTGGAATACAATGTAAACATCTATATGTGTGAATGGAAGCGTGATGTTGTGACCGCAGTGTCTGCATGACTGGATCTGATATTTTGGTCGTGGCTGTAGGCAACCCTGTAGGAGTTGAGGAATGTGCGACCACAGGGCCCTTTGGCCCCATGGCTGCACGTCCTCCTCCCTTGTCTGGGTCCGAGGACATGGACCATCACATCCCTGCACGTCTCCTCCAGGTCCACTGTGTGACAAACCGCAGCCGACAGCCACCCACTCACAAACTGGAAAATGACAACCCTTGGGAAGGCTGTTGCTCCCTCAGAAGTGCAGTAAAAGGGAAATCAAGGGAGCCGTGATTGCTTCCGGCCTGAGTGTGGGCGACTGGGCGGGCTGAGGACATGTCAGGTTCATGTCACTCAGACTCAGTACTTCAGTGATCTGGGGGCCCTGAAGCGCCAGGCTCCTGCTGCCATCTGCTGGACTGCTGTGCGCTTGGGTGAATTCACTCTGCCTCTCTGGGCAATGTGAGACTAGGCATTTTGTTCATAAATATGTCTGCAGTGTTATCATTAATGTAACGTTTTGTGACATTTTTAAGCTTCACTTGTAATTCTGGATTGAGGGACACATCAAAAAGACACAGGAATGATAAGAAATGGCAACATCAACGACAGAGTAGCATTAACAGGGAGTCTTTCAGTGATAATCAAGTCCCGAGCGTGTCCTGGGTGTGGGTCCGGATATGTGCTGGGAAAAACCAAAAGAGTCCAATAGACAGTAGTTAGAGAATCCAGCGATTAAACAGTTTGAGTGTTTAGGTGGTCTGTAAATGGTCCGAAATAAAACTGGAGCAGTGCATTTCATTATAAGGGCAAGATATTCAAAAGATGTATTATCCCCATATGACATTATCTTACAATGATATGTATCAGAGAAAAGAGCCGCTATGCCACCTCCTCTCCTCCCAGATCCTATCGTGGGAGAGAAGCAACAATTTGGTGGTGCTGATTCAATAAGTGCAATGGAGCCACTACTGTCTAACCAGGTTTCAGTCAAAAAAATAAAATCAAGTTTAAAATCACCAATAAGATTATTGACCATAAACATTTTGCCAGTTAAAGACCTGACATTCAGTAGAGCCAGTTTCAGAGTTCTGGAGTGAAAAATCAGCACTGTGAGCAGGGATGGGGTTTGTAAGTTATTTAAATTTGACTTCCTGTATGTTGTATGTTTCTGATGGTGGAGACAGGGATACAGTGGTTAGTATGGATCGGACTCACTGGACAGCAGGTGGACGCTAGACAGGAGTTGATGTTTTCACCTATAGCATCAGAGCCCCGGTTCTGCTTGGATGAAGCCCATCCAATTTCAGAAAAGAAGGCCTGGCCCAGAAAGGGTCATAGTTGTTTAAGAAAGGGATCCCAATAGAAAAACAATTATGCCGGAGCCAGTTGTGTAGAGAGAATAGTCTGGATAACCTTTCTATTCCTCTTCTGTGGGTGGGGAGGGGGCCGGATATGAGGTTTTGTGAGGTTGTGTCCAGGAGAAAGGATATTAGTTCAATGAAGTCTAAGTCTAAGAGTAAATATTCTTGAAAACTGAGGTTAAAGTTTAGTTTTCAGCCATGTAGGTAAGACTTGAATAAGTAAAGCCCTCGTTGTACATAGTCCCCCATTTCAGTGTACCAAAATTTAGGTAAGGTTGCCTTCAATAAACAAGTCATTTTTCATATAAAGTCCCCAAATTCTTGAAGGGGAACACCATCCATTTGAATAATTCCTGTGGTATAGGACAGTCTGATCAATATTTGTGAAAACAGACTCTCCCCCAAAAGCCAGGAACTAAAGGTACATTTTGTTAGACACAAACTTGTGATATCATGAGGTGCAAAGTCTGAAACTCCACAGTGAATGAAATGGGAAAGATGGTAAAGGTGACGAGGAGAGCACCAACGGGGATTTGTTGAAAAATATTTTTTTGCTCATTTTGATCTAAAAATGTCAAACACTCATTCTGTGGACAATCAGTCTGCCCTTCACAGGGTATTCAAGACTAAAAGGTGCTTGTGCTTTTGCCATCAGGGCTTCTCGACTGTTGAACGCTCTTACACTGGGCTGTAGGATGCTAGGCTTTCTGATGGTGCATGTGTTTACTAGTGGAGAAGAAGGGGACGTTGGCTCCAGCAGACTACCAGGAGATGCATATACCCTCCTCAACGTAATTGTCCGCAACATCCAGACCAACGACGTCTATGGGCCCATCAGCCTGCTGAGCCGAGAGGTCAAACGACGACCAGACGAGGTCAAACGGCAAATGTCAGTCCTCTTCTTCTTGTCTGATCTAGTCCTCCTTGAAGCACTTTGACTTTGTGGTTTGAGATTTTCTGTCCACTGTCAAGTGCTGCCATGTTTGAGCACTGGGGGGAAACAAACAAAATGTTGCACTTCCCACAAGGCTCTTGCAGCATCAATGAAAACATTTTTCCTCTCTCATTTTGTACTCCCTATAACCCTCAGGAGTATCTATAGAGAAATATTGTTTCTCTCACTGGTGGCCTTGGGACGGGAGAACATTGACGATGTCTCTCCAGTGAAGTGACAAGTCCTAAAGGGAAAGTCAACCAAATAATGTGAGAACCTAACATTACGTACTTTTTCGGGGTGTCTGCAGGTTGTGGAAAAGTCTGAATACTGAATAATGAATACATCAATTTGAAGTGAAGTGCATTGGCATGCCAAACTACTGAAAAGCAACCTTGACAAAAGAAATTATCCATGCCTTAAAGCAAGACATAAGCAGGGAAAGACAAACAGCAACTTGGTGCAGAGCCTCAGAGATGGCAGTAGTCAGTCCAACTCATGTTTTTAATGTAAATTTTTTAACAGTAACATACTGTACAGATAATATTACTTACTGTTAGGATAGATTAGAATTGTATCTCACATGTGCTTGGGTTATTCCTTATTCACTGACTCTAACATAGTCGTATTGCGGCATAGAAGTTTACGATCCCATAGACAGTTAAACCAGCAAGGTTTTTTTAAATTGAGCATATTATTTGCTGACAAGATAGTTTTTAAGGTTTACACAAAGCAGTGTATAATATTGCCTCTCTTCATTAATTTAGAATAATATTTGCAGTGGTAACAGTTAGAGCCTCTATGTGGCACATACTGCAAAGGGCTTTATCATACTGCTGATACTGTGTCAAGGAAGAGACAATCTGACAAGATGACATTCCAGTAAATGCTGAAACTGAAAGGAGAAACAGAAGTGCTGCGACAGTTTTCTCAATTCCACTTTGAAGTGAAGGTGCAGCTAGCCAGAGGATGTACAGAAAAGACTCTTCTTTACCAATGGTTCAAGCAATCTCTTACCGTCCTGTGGAATGGATTTGAATGTCTACACAGTAATTGCGCTGCGATAAATGAGGTTTGACCTGATTGAAAACTAAAATGTGTCAATTTGTTGTTTTTTAAATGTTTGTCACTATATTGATGAGGACTTGTTCAGTATCAAATGTGAAAATCTGCAGTGTTGAGCACAGAGGATGTCGTGCCACTAGAAAACCACACATATAGTGAGCTACATAAGTATGTTTTACTTCCTTACTCTTGTTACTCTTAATTCATATTCTTTCAGAAGAGATTCTTTATCTAATTGTCAGGTTTTTAATATTTCGCTATGAGGATTCAGCTGTGATTTTGTTTGCTTTAAATTACTTTTAGGCAGTATGATGTATGTTATTGGGGGAAATTAGTCAAAGTGAACAAGGGTCTAAGAATCATTGTGTACCTGCTGCAGAGCTTTTAAGATTCACATGAATTACGTTTTCTTTCTCCCTTCAAAAACTAGTTTGTTACTGTAAACAAATTTACACAAAAATTTTATTTTTGTTACCTAAGAATTTAAGTTGCGATTCTGGGCAAATGCCTTTAACTTTAAGTATCTGTAAAACCCCACAGTTCATGGTAAATGTATTCTGTATCTGACCACACAGCATTATGAAAACTACATTATTTAGTTTTCATGCGAGTATATCAAATGTGAGATGATGCTTATTTGCATACTGCCACTGTGTTCTCATCTAGCCAGTGGATAAAGATATTGTCCTTCCTCCTTCTCATCCCTCACCCAAATAACTCAGAAAACAGAGGCAGATATGATCCTGTTGATGCAACTTTTAATGAACTATTTACAATATTTACAAATGATATACAACAGATGGCTTGAATGGCCCAGGGATGTTCTTCAGGCAGTGGTGTCTCTTGTGGTCGTCTTGTCACCTTAACACTGTAATCAGGACTTTTTTAGACGTTGTCCAGTTCAAGTTAATCTTTCAGCCATCTTGTTTGGTGTTCCACTTTTTCCGTCCAGAAATATGTCAATGCCAGGATAAAGTCATGGCCAGAGAGGAGTTGGAGCTTGAGGGGAGTCAGAGCCGACGTGAGGTCCGATGTCTTACAGGAACAACAGTGGAATCAACAGGGATTCAAGCTGGAGTTGAGTTACAGCTGGAGTGGAGCTGGAGCAGAGTCATAACCGGAATAGAGTCGTTACCAAAATTGAGTCATACCAGGAGGAGTCGGAAGGGAAGGTGAGGTGGAGGAAGGGAAATGAAGGAGAGGAAGGGTGGAGGTGGTGGAGGGTGGGGTGAAATAAGAAAGGGTGGTCTAGCTGTCAGGCCTGGGCCAGACGAGCAGGGATTTCCTCCACTTTTCCATCGTCGCTGAACATTTTGCTCCAGATGCTCTTCTTTTTTTTCTTGGCGAGTTCCTGACAAGAGAAAGACGATATATTTTGATTTCACTTCCAAAGGTTCACAGGCCTGTTAAACTCAAACGATAAGATGACGCTTCAATGGTCCCTGTTTCTAAAATAATCTGCAGAATAACTTCACTTTCACAATCCAAACAACAGAATCATTCTTTTCTCTCAGCACCAAAACAACAGCAAACACTGAAATCCAACAAGCCTCTACTCCAAACCAAAATGATCTGTGTGGAGGCAGCGTACCTGAAGCTGGGCATTCTGCAGTTTCATCTCCTCCTCCATCAGGCTCATGTTCTTAATCCACGGCTCTTCTTTTGTGAACCACATCTTTTCCAGCTCGCTCTTTCCTTTCTCCATCTGCTTCACAGTCCTCTCCCAACTCTCCTCCTTTGCAGTCAACTCCTTCCTGCTGCTCTCCTCCTTCTGAACGCGGAGACTTTCTTGAAGGGAGGTGATCATCTGCTTGTCTCTCTTTCTCATCTCCTCTTCTGTCTTCCTGCGTTCTGCATCAAACCCTTCTCGTTTCAAGAGGAGACTCAATGTCTCTTCTTGATTTTTTTCTACTTGCATTCAACTGTTAATTTATATAGCACAGTCCACTGGCTCTCACATGATACCTATCATTTCACATGTAATGTTGATCCTAAATTCAAAGTCATTTTGTGTGTTTGTTATACTATTGAGACTTGTACAGAGTAACTGCAGTGTGATAACAGACAGAAGGAGACTTACTGGAGGGCGGCTGACCTCAACTGTCCTTTGGCCTTGACTGGACGAACCCTGGAGTATTACAAAGAAATATTTCTGTCAACAGAGTTTACCAGTCATATAACTTATTAATAACACTTTGGGCTAGGACGCAGAGAGTAATATGTTTTAGTATCGTGAGTCCCAGGGTGAGAAAATAGATGTCTCATTCAGGTCCCAGTCTGAATAGAAACCCCACTGTAATCATGAAATCAATCCTTTATTTTGCACATGTTAATTAAAAGATATCCAAGGTATTTCTCAATGCATTTTTTGATTGTTTTTCCTGTACTTGTTACATATCATAAGTGAGCCAGGTACTTACAGAGGGTGGCTGGCTGGATGCTCCCTGCACAGAGGAGGTCTGCACTTCTCTATAAACAAGGAAAAATATTTTAAATAGTAACAGATGAACTCATTATTTTTGTTTGAAACTTCACCTCCTTTGTAAAAAATTTATTTAATCTTATTTGTTGAAACTTTAGACAAAATATGAAGAAATTAAAGAAAAACTAGATCAAGATTATCAATCAGTCTACCTTCTTTTTTCTCTTATCCTTTATACTCTTCATGTATAGTGATTTCAGTCTGGAGTTACAGCCCGCTCCACTCCAACCCTTAGGGAAAACAAATATCCTATCAAAATTACTATACATTTCAGACTGATAGGCTACTATACAACTATCACAGAAAAACTATAAACTAAATATTATATACAGTATATTACCCTATGGGGATATTACAGGAATACAATTGCAGATTGATATACCATAAAATATGATAAGGCCACTCTTAAATCACTGTTGAGTAGGCAGACACACTATACGTCTCTATAGGAATATCATAGGATTATTATAGTAGATTTTCACTATAGGGAGCGTTTGTTGACCATTTAGAGAATTTCCACGTCTATACAAAACCATACAATTTTCTTGAACACAACAATGCTGATCATGCTATATTTTAATATGGATTATTCTGAGGTCACACACATCCTACAGTCTCCAAAGGGGTGGGTGTCTATTCTCTGCTACCATCCATCCTAGTATAGTTTAGTGTTGTCAGGTATCTGGTTATCTCACCTGACCTGAGGTCCTGTTTGGAGATCTATGGTGTATGAAATATGGTTGAGGGTTGAAACTGAGGTCAAGGGACGGATATGGTAGACTCTCTTTCTTTTATTGAAATCAGAAGAATATTTCTGTTTGGAGTAAAATACCATGCTGAACAAAGATGAGCAAATCCCCAGAGTGCTGCATCCCATATGTGCAGTCTGTGGAAACGCTTGTACCTTGATGTTGGTTGAACTCATTTGGACGCAGGATGGAGGTTAGATTGTATGAGCTGAATCGTATATTGAGTCAATAATATAAATACTTTTTTTTTTTGCTCTCGTAAAATCCACACACTGCTTTAGAGTTTTGTGTTTTAATTTAATGCTTCGTTGTCTTTTCTTTTCTTTGTCAGTAGTACCATTAATGTAGCCTATGCTATAGGTTAATATCAGATGGGGTGAGTGCATTAGCTCTCTCTCTCTCTCTCTCTCTCTCTCTCTGTGTGTGTGTGTGTGTGTGTGTGTGTGTGTGTGTGTGTGTGTGTGTGTGTGTGTCCACCACCAGCCTGCCATGCAGCCTGCACGAGGAGTCGGTGAGCGCCCCCTAGTGTCCAAGGTAACCCTAACACTGAAACAATGCAGTAAAGTCTTTGCCTGCAATGTATTAGTAGTGCTACAGTTATTATGTTGTAATCATGTTATTGACTGATGCACTGTTAGTGTGGCAATGCCCTTGTAATAATGAATTGCATTTTTTAATTTTACTTATATAGCACACTTTTAAATACAACAAAATCTCAAGGTGCTTCACAGGAGATAAAGTAAATGTACAATCATAGTTAAACATTAAAACAGATCAACAATCATGCAATTCTAAGCTTATACTAAAATAAAGTGAATAAAATGAGTTGGGACCCAAGTTTAAAAGGAAAAGCACATAGTAACAACAGATCAGCGCCCTGGGGGAATGCAGAGAGGAAAGATGAGTCTTTAGTTCCCCCCCCCCATGCTTGTCAGCTTTGTCCGGAGCACAGCAAGGAGGTTTGAGCTTCCAGACCTGAGTGTCTGAAGGTATACCTGAAGGCATGTCGGACCGGTGCCATTTATGGCCTTAAACACCAGCAGGAGTAACTTGAAGATGGTCCCTTGGTTTATTGGAAGCCAGTGAAGGGAGTGGAGAACTGGGGTGATGTGCTGTGATTTCAGTGTTTTGGTGAGAACCCGGGCTGTTTTGGACATACTGTAACCTCTGGATGGTTAAAGAGGGTCCAGTAGGGGAGAACGGGGTTGGTTGGCACACTTTTGACTCTCACTTGAATTTCTCAATAACAGTGTGGTCAATAGATTTCCTTTCAACATGTAACGGAAGCCTAAGGTGTCAGGTAGTTGGTTGTCTCTATGTTATTCTGTTGATATAATAGGAAGAATGGGGATAACCTAATAAGAAATATCACAATTTAACATATCTCCTGCCTAGAGAGAATATTAATTAATAAAAGCATGGCCATAAACCATATGTTGTGGCCTTAAAAATGAAATTAACATCAAAATAACATTTGACTTGTGTTACTCAACATTTCATGTATTGTTGGTGAACAAAACAACAAGTGAATATGGTGAACATCAATAATGAGATTAATGTAGGTCTGCAATGTCGTCTCTAGCTGTACTGCTTATGCTTTTGTGCTCAAGTTTGACTTGTCTGACTGCCCTGAGCATTACATCAGCTGCTGTCTGGCCTTTTCCTGTTTCCTCACAAATGTCCTCACCACCTTTTTACCTAAAAAGAAGTAGGCAGGAAATATGTCACAGCATGCATACATGCTCTCCCTTCACACTTTTCAATGTTGATAATTGTTTAAAGACAAGCTAATGGCATAAAAGTCTAAATGAATAACATTAAGAAGTTCAAAATTTACTTTTTGATATGAAAAACATGAAAAACCCTCTCACCTCAATGATGTGTGGCTTTAGCATGAAATGACCCCAATGCTGAAAATTTTGATACCTACATTTTTGAACAGCGCCCTCTAGGGAGCAACATATAGGCAGTGTGACAACCAACCCTGTTCTCCCTTATGGACAGAAGGTCATGGGTCAAATGTTTCAGTTCCTGACAGACATTGTTCCCCACAGGCTGCATTTGCGGTCTGGCTAAACTAGGCTTGCCTAGTCTTGTTTTGAAGTGCGCCGCTGCTGACACTGAGTGACAACGAAGATGATCTGCGCCTGCGCAGTGGAGTGTGACATAAAAAAACAAATGAATTCCAATCTGACAGTTCTCACTGCGGCCCCATGGCCACGGATCGGATATGTATCAGATCTAGGACCACATATGAAAGTGGCCCAAATCTGATTTGAAAAGATCCGATTTTTGTGTTCACACTGCTCAGAAAGAATCTGATCTGTGTCACATATGAGCAGAAAAATCTGATTTGGGCCACTTCCACCTGTAATGTGAACGTAGTGATAGGGACTCTGCAAAAGAGGAAACAGAAAAGATTCAATAAGGCACTGCTGTGATGGCTACCATGAGATGTGAGATGTGAAATTTTTATTAGTTTGGTCCATCTAAAGTATTCATGATAAGACATGCAATGTGAAAAAGAATGGCTATCAGCATCCATGATATCCATTGATGAGTGGACTCTGATATCCAATCCAACAGTCAAACTCACCCCACTGCAAGTACCAACACTGCAAAAATACATTTAACATATACTTCAGAATATGGTTAGAAATATGTTTTAAAAATATAAAAAAATTGGCCAAAAAGACTGTATTTATAGGCCTACATTTAGATGCCATTGATTCAAAATATATTTTGGAAAGCCATTCTTCTTATGTGCTGTTGATATATGTGAAAGTATATCACCCCAAATATATTTTGAATGAATGTGGACTTTTTAACACATGTCCCTCAACATATTTTCAACTATAAGTATGTATTTTTTTCTTTTCCCGTATGGACCTCAACACACCTAAATGTTCACTCGTGCAAACTTGGGTTTGGCAGCCTAGTAGGTGTGGATGTGGATGAATATCTAGATTTGACTCACATTGGCTTGGAGTTTCTCAAAATGGCCTTTTAATACAGGCAAGAGAAAATATTCTTTGCTTTCTGTTATTCAGAGTACGCTAAATATTTTCTCAGGCAGGTAGCGGTAGCAGATTATTATTATTAAGTTACTAAACATAACATAAAGTAAGATCCTAGTTTTGTTGGCAGACACCACTCGGTGACCTATTTGAAAGAAGCAGATTCGGCACATTAATGTTTACAAAAATAAAATAGGTAGCTTGCAAATAAATCGATTACACCGATTCATATATATATCTACGTATCTACTAAATAAGTTGTAATTTTATTTTTAGAGTAACAAAAAAGATGGTACAGAATTAGATGTCTAAGTTTTGTTAACAAACGAATCGAGAATCAGGCACAGTAATCGTCAGATTAGTCAACAAAACGTCACGCTTCGGGCGGGCTGGTTGAAAGCGGTGTGGGGAAGAGCTTCAGTTGAGTGAGTGTATGACTTAAGTAGTGAGAGAAAAACGTGTTAATTAACTTAGATAACTTTAGTTAGTCACATTTCACACGTTGAATGATCGGACATACGTTGGTTTTGAGACTGGCTATCGACGACTGATAACTAAAGCTAGGTTAGCTGACAGACACCCATATTCTCCCTGTTTCTCCAGCTAACGCTAGCTAACATTAGCTTCTACTTTGTACCAGAAGCTAGTAGCGTGGACGGAACAGCAAGATTGTAGCTAATGTTAGCTGAATAAATAACGTTAAACTCTAACGTTAGTTTTACAAGCTATGGACCGACCATCAAGGTTTGTAAACCTTTGTCAAACCTATTTTATCCTAATTCCTGCTCCCAGTTTGTCTGTTGCTAACACATTATTTATTGTTGACAGGAAGACAAAGGTTGTGAATTATTGTGATTCCAAAGACTTCGATGATGATGGTGAGTTATAGCCTCTTAATCTATTAACGCTACTTTGACAACTGTATTTCTAGTCCACTTTGCTAGTTGTGTAACAAGGTGGGGGATGATGGAGAAAAGGGTTGTTTCCCCCTTAGTATTTCACCAAAATCTACACCACCTAACAAGGGGTGGGGCATTTATTAGGAACAGGAATATCACCCCCACCGTCCTCTCCCCTTTCATCTGAAATAGCCTAACTACCTTAAACCCTACCATGTACACACACACACACACACAAACAGACTCACTCACTCATTCTTCTCTCACCAACAACATATACTTCCATGTTGTGTCCTCATTTGAGACAGATGAGGATTTTGCCTGTGTGAAGGCGCCACCCAGCAAAAAAGCCAGGGAGGATGTGAAACAACAGGAATGCAATAAATCATCAAGCAAGTCCTCCAGTCAAGAGACCGACTCACCGTCCACAGTGAGCCAAAAGAGCAGGTGGGTCATGAGTGAATGTTACACAGTGGACCATGTGCATAACCATGGCAGACCTCAGGATTTATTAACTTTTTCCCATACTCATCCATCAGATCAAGGCATCTACGTGTCAACCTATATTCTTGCCAGTTCAAACATGCAGAGCAAATCCTTAGTGTGCATTGCAGGTGCATTGTGGGATAGACCTGGGAATACAGAATGATGACATTGACAAATCCAGATGGCCATCTTTATGAACCAGAGGTTCTTTGAATCACATCTCAGTGTTAAGGCAGTGGTATAGTAACAAGTCACACTTGCCTGGAATAGAAACATGGTACCGCATACAAATATGTAAACTTGCTCTGGCTTTGTATTGTTTGTTCATTTACACTCCATGCCATGGGGGCGCATGAAGATTAAAGAGGTAACCGAATTGAAGAATTGATGACCCGATGTTAGCACAGACAATGGCAATGAACCGAAGAAGGAAATGGAAATGTTGCAGAAGGTTACACAGTGGAGGCTGGAAGAATTGGATTTGTTCGGGCAGCAAGCCTGCACACTGCAACGTCTGAAGCCAATGTGGTGCTTCTTTTTTTCTGCAAATGTGTCCTTTCGTCCATATGAACCTGTTGAAATCCATTTTCGCAGCAGGTTACTGTGGCCATTAATCAATAAATCTTCTGTGACCAGTCTTAACTTGCATCATACATCCGGTGCCTAAAGCCTGCATACTTGGTCATAATTGAATTAATCATGCCCTCTCTGCCCTCACTCTGTGCCCTCCCACCATGTTGGTAGGTAAACAGTAGCACCTAGCCAGTCACAAGACAATGTCTGGGACACTTTGGATGTTGATTACCTTGTGAGCATTGTGGTGACGTCAGGCTGACCATTGGCCCATAACAAGACAACAGAAATCACAGTTGTGACTAATTGGCATATACAAATGACATGGTCTTGTCAGCCACCATGGTCACATTCCAAAGAGCAGCATGGTGTGGTGAAACATTGACAGTCCCTCATCAACTCTGGCAAAGTAATTATGTTTTCATGTACATTTTGGAATGAACCCTCATGCAAAACTCTAGCATAATATAAATAGATCAATTTGTGGTTGTTGAAAATGGTTTAGTATAATAAAAAGTAGAAACCTTTAGAAAGCACTAACATTATGCAGGTGACATGGCTTGAAATCAACCTCCTCTTGAATGTTTTGTCAACATAGGCTTAAATTATGGCACTCGTGTGTTTTTCACAGAAAACCATTGGATGAGAAGTTGTACGAACGCGATCTAGAAGCAGCCCTTACGCTTTCCTTGCTCCATGCTGCAGATGGTAAAGAGGACCAGTCTCCCATCATCAAAGGTTTGCTTTGGTCAGTAAAACATAGATGCGATTGCATACTGCTGAATAGTTGTAAAATTTTACTCGTCTTATATTTCTTTAGATGTCAAGGATCAACTTCCAGTAGATGAAAACACGGATCCATCTTCACTTCACCTTTCCAACTGCAGTGTGAATAGCACTCTTTTGGGTAATTTCCCATAATCTTGTCTACCATACACATCTAATATCCCCATGCTTGAAAAATACTTTTTGTTACCCATACATTGTGTCCTTTTTAGTACTTACTTTACTTACTTTTAGTACTTTAGAACCGCCATAGAGTAATCAGTCAATTTAATCTCAGTCTGTAAGGATAGAAATGGTATGAAAAGTGTCTGACTGTTGAATATTCCTTTTCCTTAGGCCTTGACAGGATCACAGCAGAGCAGGCGTCGCCTTGTGCCCCATCCAGACAGAGAAAGGCTGCTTCCAAGGCCAGCGAGCAGCAGAGGAGCAAGCTGAAGGGCGAGGATGAGGACTATCAGCCCAAACCGACACCAGGTTGTCATCCCACCCTAAATAATTGGTTTATGATTTTGTACTGATGTACTGTATGCAGTTTTCTTTTTTCCATTTTGTGTCAGAGTAATATCAATGCCTTTCCAGATTCAGAAAGTGATGAAGATTTCAGTGAACAAGGTGAGAGTGAGGATGAGGAATTCACGGCGAAGAGAGTAAAAAAAACAGCTAAGAAGGAAAAAAGAACAAAAAATGAGAAGACCAGACAGCCTCCTGTCTCAAAGAAAGAAAAGCAACCACCCAAGCCCTCAAAGGCCAAATCACAGGCAACAGGTCCGTGCAAAATGTATCTTAGAAAACACAGCCTTTAGTTGTAATTTCTATTTAAAATGGTCATTGTTATGAAAATTACTCTCTCACAGCAGCCTCCACACCAGTGAGAAGTCCTCCAGCCAAGCTTACATCAGAACCTAGAAGGCCTGTCGCCTCCACCACAGCTGCCACATCCGAACCTGCAGTCTCTCTCAGCCCAGCAGGGGGCAGAATACCCAAGTGGACTCCACCAGGTATGAGTGAAAGGGCAAGGACCTTACTTGGGACACTTACTTGTTTAGTATGCACATAGACAATTATGTTTTAATAGATTGAATACTGCATTTATTAATGTTATTTTCCCCTTTGAAAAATCCTCCCCAGGTCAGATTGGTAGAAGTCCCAGCTCATCCCAGAGTGCAGTGGTGAAGTCTCCAGGTCAGGGTCTGCGACTGGGACTGTCCCGTCTTGTTCGAGTCAAACCCCTCCACCCCAGCGTTGCAAGTCACTGAGTAACATGACCACCTGTCAGAGGCTGCTTCTGTGTGTGTGGCAGTAGACGCTTGTCCTCTTATGTTTGTCATTTAAAAAAAAAAAGACTAATGTAAATATTCCTTTAAATTTTCTTGTTTTTACTACTACCGATATAAAGTGACTCCAGAATATTTTGACATGATGCTTGATTCAGCTTGGCTCAAAACAGCTAGAAGCACATATGCCACTTGCTCCTTGAAATATATTATATTTTCCACAGGCAAAGTAAAGAGGTCCAGGAATAGTCTTGAGGTGTGGTTTGTTGACTGATGACTGGAATCTTAGATTAAGGCTGCTGTTGTTACTACAGTAGTTGTGTCAAAATATCTCTAGATTTTTGTATTACTTTAATCTTCCCCATGGCAGTTCACATCTCAAACTCAACACAAAACTGTTGATCATGGTGTTATTGCGCCCGGTATTTGGCTAAATGAGTATCGTCCCAATTGTTTCAATTTGCCTGCCTTAATTTTATCAACTTATTAGCATCCAAAACATAATTTTCTCCACTTCTCTTTCTCCATTTGTGTGCAAAACATTGTGTATTGTGTACATATATAAAAAATAAAGATTTATAACCAATTAAATATTTTATGAAGCATGTCACCAAACCAGATATCGGATTTATATGACAATTCCCAGTTGGAGCTCCAGATAAGATTGATGAAATACCCTTAATGGAGAAACGAGGGATGAGAACAATGAATGGCATAGGCTACTATATGAGAAAAGGGCTGGCTTAATTAACTTTTCAGCCCACTACCACTTATCCCATCTCTCTCTCTTTCTCTCATACACACACAAACATTCATCTTGTCCATTGAGGAGAGTGATTAGTTGAGTAATAATCCGTAACATACAATGCTGCAGCTGAGTGAACAATGCCATCTTTATTTTCAAGTGGATTCCAAAGTAAACTATTTTGTTTATGCCAATATGATTAGGGACATATCCCCTCTTTCTACACTATAGTAAACCTGATAGGGTCTCTTGAGATGCACCCTGAAACATATTTCCTGATTTTACATCTAATTTGTAGTTCAGATTAGAGGCTCTGTTATGGTTACCCAGTATTGAGAGTTGGAGAGTCTGGCTGTTAAAGAAACCTACCCCCATTTTAATGTCAAGTTCCTCCCAAACATATGCATCAGGCCCCCCATTTGATAAGATTTTGTCCCAGATATCCACTATTTGAGAAGATTTTTGTTGTCAGATATGACTTGGATATGAATTACAGAACTGTTAATATTATTGTGGGGGACATAACAGTGGAGAAAGGCAGCCCTATGATCAAAGTAGTCATTCTTGCACATTCTGTCATTATACTAACTCTTAATGAATCAATAGTGAAATCAAGATATCTTTAATTTTGCTGATTTTTTCGTAAGACCTTTAAGGACCCCCAAGGGGCCCAGGACCCGACCTTGGGAACTTAGTATCTTCAGGACCATACCAGAGATGCAGTGGAGGGTAAACCCACCTAGATTTCCCCTAACTAAAAATCACTATAATATTCCTATAGGGACTGTAATGCTCAACAGTGAGTTTGTAGTGAACTTATTGTACTTTATGATATTTTTTAAAATCTCCTGTGGCATCACTAGAGGAGAAAACATATACCACATGGTCGGATAAGGCAACAGACTGATAGGAACCTTTTTGTACAGTTTTACTCAGCAGATATGGGGAACATGATTAAGATACATCTTATGCAATAATATGTGCAATGGCATGACCAAGATTTGACCCTGGGTATGTTGCATATCATATTTTGGTGATTTATGTTTTATTATGATGAATTTAGCATATTTTGGAAGTGGTAATGAAGCATAGGGGAAACAGGCTGGATGACTCACTTTTGACTTGAGTTTACACACCTTATGAACCTGTATGACATAAATTCCTAGCATACATTATTGTGAGTAGTTTCAAACTGATGGCATTGTTTGAGGAAGATAAAGCATAAATGAATGCCTTTGTGAAAATATAATTGCTTTTTTATTAATATTGGTGGTTGTTTGCCTTATGATAGTCACTGACAGGTCATAGTTTACCCACCTTTTTATTTAACACTAACTTTATTTAATTATTATTCTGTTCATGGTAGTTTGAATCAGTTGTTTCACGATTTAGGCAGACAACATGCAGTCACAAATTGTCAAGGTGTGTTGAAACTATTCATTTTTGTTTGCAATAAGTTATGAAAGTAATAACGCCACTTAATGTAATAATGCCATGTAATGACATTAGACCTGGTGCACCATTGTTAATGTTTGGTAGTCTCATATTTGTGTACAACCTGAGTTATTGTAATTCCTATCCCCTATAATAGCCTCAATTTCCTTTGTGTTCCTTTCCACACACCTTCCACACACCTTCCACACACCTTCCACACACCTTACACCTGAACTGTAACACTAAACAAACTCCTGACTCCTGTGTCTGAGGAACATCCTGCAGAGATAACTTACTCCCTTCACCTTCTTTTACAATAATGTATACCTATTGACTTAAGAACACAATAGTATCCTTGTATAACATTCTGCAGCTTGAGAACAAGGAGTTTCTTGGGAATATTGACTAAAGCAGGAATATCAGGCAGAACAGGTTATACTGGCAGGTGGGTAAAAACAGTTACTATTGTTCCATACCTGAAGTGCACTGATTAGGTGAATCCAGGTAAAAGCCATTATCCCTTATTGATTTCCCGTATGAAATCTATACCAATCACAAAGGAGGAGATGGAGATTATAGAACATCAGACGAGTTAGAGAAGGATTTTTAAGCTTTAAGACAATTATTTGACCTTTATTTAACCAGGTAAAATGCTTGAGATCAAGGATCTCTTTTACGAGCAAGACCTGAGATGTGGATTGTGCAAAAGAGGCTGCAACTCAATAGCAGGAAGATGTCCCTGATATTTTGTACATTCACTTTATATCTATTGGGCTTAGTGACCAGCTGCTGCATAGTAGTCAATAGAGTTCAACCAGTGTCTTTGATCTCTGTCAGCAGGTAAGGCATAAGAAAAATGAAGTAGTTACTACATCACAAAGCAAGTAAAGGGGTTGTTTATTTAATATTGCCTGGACAAATAGTGAGTTAGGCTCCATTGTGATTGATGGTGCTCACTGTATGAGACACTCTTTGAACATGACCAAGTGTATGGTGGAAATTGAGCAATATCCTTGATTACTGTCCAGCACTGATGAAATAATAATGAGAAAAATAATAATTACTGCATTTGTATGACACTTTTCTTATCAACGCTACAAAGTGCTCAAGTATTTTAGTACGTCTTTTTTTGTCTCCTCTGATAAGCAAGACAGACATATGGCTTGCGGTGTGTCGGACCTTAGGAGGATGCAGGGACATTACACCAATAACCAGATGACACAGGTCTGTTTGTATTCCAACAGCTGATATATGGATGACCCATTTGTTGCTCAGATATCTGCAGCAGAAAAGCAATTCAATTACAAGGGAGACATGATATTGATTAGACAAAGCGAAAGAACGTTGCCCCAAAATCGTAATAGAAATCATGTTCTCAACATAACAGAACCTGGAAAAAAGACTTGTGAGCAGTGAGGTTCAACAGTGCCACGGAGGGCCGAGAGTCTGCAGGTTTTCATTCCAACCAGACTACAGCTAATCAGTGAAATGACCTGCTGTAGTCTTTGGTTGGAATGAAAACCTGCAGACTCTCGGCACATGGTTGCCCATCCCTGGTGTAATTAATACCAAACTTAGTGTTCTACCTGACAGTGGCTCTCTGTCCTGGTCCTCAGGACCCAGAGCCCTGCTGGTTTTCTATCCTACCAGCTAGTTAATTGCATTCACCAGGACTGAAAACCACTGTTCTACCAAATTGGACATGAATAAATCCAAAAACAAATTCAAGGCATCAAATGAACTCAGCTAAAACAGGATGAAATCCAAAAACAAATTCAAGGCATCAAATGAACTCGGCTAAAACAGGATGAGGTCCAATGCTGAGAAGTGTGTGTGTCTATGTAGAGAGAGAGAGAGAGAGAGGGAGAGAGAGGGAGAGAGAGGGAGAGACCTAAATAGGCAGGGACACTTTCTCCCTCCCTTTTTACCTTGCCAGGTATCTAATGCAAGACAAAACGCACATAGAGGCAGCACCAGGATGAGACTTGGCTGGTTCAGAGGAATAGTTCCTGCTCTTGCCATGG
>OMLI01101349.1:15679-25779 GCA_900302605.1 Rondeletia loricata
GAAGGGAGAACAGACACAGAGGAATAGAAGGAGAGAGAGAGAGAGAGAGAGAGAGAGAGAGAGAGAGAGAGAGAGAGAGAGAGAGAGAGAGAGACAGAGTGAGTTGGATGGTTGAAAGTGACTCCCTTTTCTGGAGTAAACAAAGTGAGTCCCTCAGCATGGCAGCACATCATGGTAGAATAGCCTGAAGCCTGCCACTGAGCCCCAGGCCAGGGTCCGGTTCCACTAAAGCAGCAGAGCACCGAGTTGATCTTAGCTCCATTGTAAACTGATGCACACACTGTATACGCCCATACTGCAGAACCCTTTTGGGAAACCCGGGTTCCACTGAAGACAGGCAAGCCACTGGTCTCCACAGACTTACTGCCGGTTAGATTCCAGTTTGATAAACAGCTCTTGAGTCCAGTATCGACACAGAGGTGCCTTCTTGACTAAATGACTTTAACAAACTCTTTATGCAAACGTTATGTGTCTAACACTGTCAGTCAATGGGTGTCACTTTTGCAAGTCAACTGGCAAACACATATGGACCAAAGAGTCATTTTTTTCAGTCTGTCCAAGGATCTTGGGTGCTGTGGAGAGCCAACATGTGTCGGGATACTGGGCTAACTGCCACTCACAACACAGGGTCATTTTGGATAACTACACCATGTTGCATGCTCTTAAAAATATTGGCCTGGCCTGCCTTGGGTGTGTAGTTGTAAAATAACTTAAGCGCCAGACACAATAAATTGATTCTTAATAGAGTGGTAGAGGGTAAGCCAACAGAAGCTCACTTTACTGCAACAGTAGTAGGCTAGTTAATGGGTCTTTCACAAACTGACACTGAGTCCTTCTGGTAAGCTGGCGGCTACACAGCCCTCAGATCAATCCTAATAACCACACAGTCTCCCAGCGAACAACTCTGCGTGTGTGTGTGAACCACTGTAAAGCTAGAAGTAAGACAGTGAAGCCAAACTTACACTAGGCCAAGCAACACCCTGAGAGCGTTGGTTAGTTTCCATTCTAGAGCAGGTGAATGTTTTGAAATGATGTCTGCTCATCTGCCTATTATCAGCACTGCATCCGCGGTGCGAGCAGCGGAAACAGCCACCTGGGCTGACACTGTGTGTGCAATGGTGTGTGCGTGTGTGTGTGTGTGTGGTGGACATGGAAATAAGGCACTTGGGTTGAATGAGGACAGGAAAATTCCCCATTTGGAACATCTATGTATGTACGACATGAGTCAAAAGCATTAAAGGATATTACTTAAACCCACACACTCAGAGACAAACAGCCCCCCACCCACACTTCATTTTAGGATGTGAGCAACAGTGGCATGACTGGGAGTGTAATAAATAGACAGACGTTTCCCAATGTAGGGGAAGTCTGGCTCTCATGAATTCCCCTCTTCTACCTATCACAGGCAGTGGACCAATCGCCTGACATTATCTTGTTGACTGAGAATGCAGTCGTATTCACAGTAACAACCTGAGAGGTTGAAGAGGGAGGGACGGTTACACACACACACACACACACACTTGGGCTGCCCGGTACTTGTACTGTTGGCCACTGAGCAGCTAAACTGAAGCAGCTGGCAGTGCCTTGTTCAAGGGCACTTTGACGGTAGCGGTGAGGTGTTCATCAACAAGAACATTCCCATAAATGCTTCTCATAATTCGCCTAACTATGTGCCATCCTTTTCTGCAGAAAAACAACCCGATCAAGGCAATCAACAACAAAGATTGCAAGGCAATCAAATGTGGCTAACAGAACAAATGTCACCCAAAAATGTGTTCTCTCCAAAATTACAGACAGCAAGCTATAGCTCATCACAAAGCCTTCATTCCAATAATGACACACCGTCTATAGGTCAGAGGTGATGCAGTGCAAGCTAAGTGTACATTAAATCTGACTCTTGCTCAGGTCAGGCAGCCTAAAGCTTGCTCCACTTAGCTGTTGTAGTTTTCATTATCTCGCTCTCCTTTCAGTATTACAATCCATCACTCAAAAGCAAGGGGATTAAACATCTGTCAAGCCTTCCCATTTCGCCCAGCAGGAAAAGACACATTTAGGCATCGTGCATCTCCCCAGTGATGTAACATCCTGTCTGACTCCGAGTCCGGACAGATGAGGTCATTCAGCTCCAAAAGGATGCATTCGCTCTGGCAGAAAAAAAATAAAAACACAGCACACAGATAGAAGCCTGCATCACCCTCGCAAATACACACTGGCTTAGACTTTAGGCTAATACACAGGTAATACACTGGCTAATACGCGCATACATGTAACTCTGCCCGTTTGCCTCCTGCTCAAACCACAAGACAAATTCTGCTCTGCTGCATTTGTCACCCACCATAAACTCCCATTTGACCCTCTGAATCTCCATATCTCCCTCCCTCAATCCCTCCGCCATTAGTGGGCCATCATGGGCTTGTCGTTCGCTCTTGCCTTCCATTGGATTCCCTGGGGAGCATCATCCTTCCCATCAGCCAATCTCTGTCCTGCTACATTTCCCTCAATTTTTCTCTCTAATCAACCATTCCATCATAACCCCTTTCTCCATCCTGCCTTTCTCTTCCATCAGTCAGAAACCTGCCTCCCATACCTCCATCCCTTTAGATCATCCTGCCTTTCCCTCATCAGTCTCTCTTCCCTTCCCTCCACTCCACTCCTCCATTAACCCAAATCAGCTTTTTTCACCGCTTCGTCTCTTTCTTCCATCATCCTTGTGCTGTCTCGCTCGCCATGTTTTCTCCAGTCATATTCTTACTCCAACTTCCTCCCTCCATACCAGCATATCTCCCTCCATCAGTCCTGACTGTGTCGTCCTTCACCCTGGGCCTGTATTCAGAGTGATTACACGCTTGGTTAACTCATTCATGGACTCCACTCTGTCAGTGACGCACGCTGGACGCACGCCTGCTCGCTTTGCATGCATTCAGCTCAAATACACACATACACACACAAAGCATATACACAACACACAAACACACACCTTCAGCATGCAAGAAAATTAACTCTCAACACACACAAATGGCATCAGTGTTAGTCAGGGGGAGAAGGCCTGACAGTAACGACACAGCCATCGTAGGTATCCTACTGGATTTTTCAAGGCCGATACCGATTCCCATATTTTGGAGAACAGGAAGGCCGATATCAACCGATTTTTTTTTTCTCTCACAAAGATTCCAATATCCATAATTAATGTAGCGAACTCTGTACCCTAAAAGGCATCTGATTCCACTGTCTGTGTACGTGCCTTTCATTCTAGGCAGGCATGTTTATTGTTTACCCTATTTTACATTTCAAGCACTTTAAGCACTCTTACTGACTATTTAAGAGTAGTGCTTGAAATTTTCTTTTTTTTATGCATTCAAAATACATGTGAATTTTTTTTTAATTACACCAGATAATTAACATCTTTATCAACAATGTGCATTAAAAAAAAAAGACAATCAAGCATCAGAGTTGATGACACACATGACATAACAGGACTGTTCTGGTGTCCAATACTGACTTATAATGGACAGAATGCATAACGGTGTGGTAACATTATCAATACACGGGACTCGTATGAAGACGCGGCTTGTGTTTTCACCCCACCGGCCTTTGTCGAGACTGTTTGGGTGTTCTGTTGATCCCTTCGAAAACACAATGCAAACTTGCAATAATTAGTTAGGACGAGTTTTGACTTAAACCTTAGAATCCACGGCCGTTCGTTATAGAGCCTTTTCTAAAGGCTTGTCAATAGAGCTACCTTGCATCCAGTCACGTCTTCCAAAGCTCTGGGGGTAGCAAATGTTCCAGGTCACGTGAACTGGGGTGGTCGTGGGCAGCGGTAATAAGCATAATATTGAGGGAGCGTACATTAGGACTGAAAAATTAATTGTAAAAAATGTAAACGGCCATATCGGCGTTATTAGCCGCCGATTCCGATAGGGTACAAAATGCAAATATCGGCCCGATATATCGGACGACCTCTACTTGTTATGAATAAAACCGTTTTGGTTCATAAATAACCATGACTCATTCTTCTCTGAGAGCATTCAGAAGATAGCACAATGTCTTGCTTTAAGGATGCCGTACTAAAATAACTGACAACTTTTCTAAGAGGCAGGACATGTCTTAATACCAGCTACATTTTAAAACATCCATTAATAAAGTCAGACTGGTTGGCTGGCTGTTAACAAGCACACAGGCATTGCCTGGGTTTAACGCTGCGCTTTCACCTCTGTCTCTCTATGCATGGGATGGATGCCAGTTGACAGTTTGCTGTGAGCATATGTGTGATAATAAACTCTACACAACAGTGTTTCTCACAGCTTGTATGTGGTTATTTCCTCTCCTCGCCTCCTCTGACAGCAAGACTTAACTGAGTGTTGCCCTTACACGTGAATTCCTAACATATCAAAGAGCAAACCAGTTCAAGTCTGACAGCACCAACTGTTGGGAAACAAATATATACAGTATATTTGGAGTGACTGGGTGAAAGAGAGGGAGAGGGGGAAAGACCTATAAATCACATTTATAATTTAAGGAACTGATGGAAGGTGAGACCTGTCAATGCAAGAGCCCATCACCAAAGTGATGACAACGAATGTCAGAAAGAGGAAAACAAATGTACAGTATATATATAAAAAATAAAACGTGTCCTCACTGATGGCAGCTGCCAGGTATTTTGGCTGGGGGTATCGAGGGGTTGCAGTGTTATCTCCAAGCCAAAATGTCACGCTGTGGAGAACCACCCCTGACAACAGGCCTCCGCCCTTCCTTTGCTCTGCTTAGCACACAACAGAGTGCTGCCACCAGCCAACCAACCAGATAACCAGTCAGCAAAGAGAATGGCCTGACAGCGACACACCTTACTGTGTGACTGAAATCCTTTTGTGATATCCCAGAAAACAGATGTGTTGATTTCCTGGACTGCTCTGGAAAGATATCTGGGCCTGCTGTGTTTCATTGAGTTAAGCATCAAAGAGTGAGATTATGGTTTACCTATGTGCCGGAAAACATGTTAATATAGCAAAGCAACTGCAAATTCAAAGCTTGGACTGTGACTTAACTGACTCCCTCCTTTACGTACAGGCAAATAAATGAATAAGGCTCTAACCAGACAATCCAATTCAGTTGAGTTTGCATTGTAAATGTACATAAAACTAAGACAACAAATCCAAGTTCAATGAGAGCAGACCTGGTAGGGTTTGGGATGGGATGGATATAAGACTTAAATTGCTATCATAGATTAAGCCTGAATATAAAGGTCTTTGAAATATGAAGTGTATAAAGCATATGGTCATTAGACTTGGGTTGTACACCAGATGTCCCATTGTGATAGATTATGCACCCCGTCCAGTACTACTGACCCCCAGCTCTCACCCGAGCTGATGACTTACAAGACGGTGGCAAGCCAAAAGCGACAAACCAGCATCATCACCTCCAGCGAGGTGTCACCTACATCATGCCAACATCACACAGCTTTTCCAACACCTCAAACTGGAATTATGTATATAAATTATCCCAATGGTTTTTGCAATCACTGAACATTGACGTAATGTTTTGTTTACCCTTGTCACCTTACTAGACAGGGCCTGTGGGTTCTAGGGTTAACTAAATACATTTAATATACGACTAGCTCACTATCTGGCAATACATCTATATTCTCCAGCAATGAGCTCGTTGACCAGAACTGGTGTTCTCTCCCAAGCTAGCACAGGTGCTAAGTTAGCATGACTGCTAACGTTAGTTCACGTAAAGGCTGGCCAGCGAAGGCGCACCTTGCAGAGGAAATAAACTGGGTACAGTCGCGTTAGCAAGCTTGACAGGCAGCTAACGTTAACCAACTTGCTGCGTAAATCATCCCTATAAATAAGCTCCCTGCACCGCAAACTGGCTTCTACAGATCTCACGACCTAATCTGGGCGCTGCCATCGCTGCCTAGTTATCTGTGCAGGCCACAGAGATGCCCAAAATATCTGTGTGACATTAGGTTGGGTTACCGTTGCCAGCTATGCTACCAAGCTAGCAGAGCTAAGCTAAGCTAAGCTAGGCAACAGGCTACCACCTAGCTAAGCTAATGTGGCAAAGTGGAATTTTAACAGTATTCAACAAGACAGTGCATCTGTCTGGTGATGCTGACTCTGGTGGTGTCAAAGACAAAGCGATGATTCTGCAACCAGCATCAACAAGACTGCGCTATGACCTGTCACAGGAGAGTAGATAGCCAAGTTAGCTGTACTCACCCCATTAACCAATCCATGATGGTGTTTGTAGCTAGCTTAGCTAACGTTAGCCGGCAGGGGATAAATCCACCAGGCGACCCCTACTGTATCCAGCCACCACCCTCGCTTCCCTGCCTGGCCCCAGATCCTGTCGCTCCCCGGCCCGGTCTCTCCCGCCTGCTGCTCGCTTGCTCAAATGTCGCTGAAACTTGTAGCGCTTGTCCTTGTTTTGATCCTCAGCTAGCTCGGATCATGAACTAGCAATAACACAGTCGGGTCAGTTTGTTAGCTGGTAGCGAGAGTGCAGTGACTTTGAGCTCGAAGGCGAGTGGAGGAGAGCAGGGCAGCGGTCTCTCCACGTCCCGGTCTCCGGTGTGCAGTGGCTCTCCGCCGGCGGATGTCCTTCGCGCCGCAGTAGCGCCGAATGAGTTGACTGGGATGCCGCTGGACAAGCCCTCTGTCATGAATCCTTGTATGGATACCGTGTTAGCTCATAAGCTGAACCTCCACTAGAGCCTCTGCTTTCTGAACGAAGTCTAGAACGGAGTCCGGAAGTAAACACAGACCCGACCCACTCCCTCTCTCTCATGTGCGTAAAACGCGTGTCACGCCGAGCTGGATGAACATCGATGCGATGGGATATGTAGTTAGCAAGTTAGTTAAAGGTGAATCCCATTCAATTTGAGAATTCACGTTATCAATAGGGCATCCGAACAGCAGTAGACCCTGTTTAAAAACGCAGATCTAGAGACCAGCAAACCAGTTTGTCATCAAGATGTACAGCTGCTCTATTGCCAATGAATGGGAGACTGACTTTGTGGACTCAAATGTTAATCTGAAGTTTTACATCCCAGCCAGTTCCATTGTTATAACAGAACTATGAGTTCTCTTGCAGAAAATGTGCCCAAATTCCAGGAAAATCCTATTTACGTCGCTGTCACCCTTTCCATCTTTTGTGTCAAGCTGTGACCTGTGACATTACAGATTATGGGACGGGACAAACTCTTCATTCATTTCTGAATGATTACTAATTGTCCCTGGGCATAGGAATGACGATTTTAATTCTGATGAAATTCAGTGGCATTCTCCTTTAAGACATCATCCATCTGCCCTGCTGTCACCTGGGTAATGGGTATGGCAAGGTATGGCACTCAGTTTCAGTGATCCCAAATTCGACAGTTTTCATCATTATAATGGAGAATATAAATTATCCTTCAAGCAAAACTTACGAGAAATGTATTTGGAGGCCATAGGCTATCTAAAAAAGTCTCAGCAGGGGAGAGACCAACTACAAATGAATCACTTTGTAGCCTGCTACTAGATAACGTAGGTCTACCTATTTGTTAACGTTTGTTGACATTTCTAAGCTGTGTGCACCTGTGCAGGGCAGTCACAGTACTTTACTACTAATTTATCACATTGGCCAAATGATAATTATAATATGGAATCAGCTGTTGCTCCAGAAATTGACTCAGTGTGTGTTATGTTTGGTGATTATTGATATTATATGCCAGGAATTTGACATACTTAAGGGTTTCTAATTGATGCCCTGCCTGCCATGCTACACTTTATTCAGTCAGTCAAAATTAGATTTAATCGGTTTAGTGTAGATTCATGTTTTGTTAATCCAAAGTGTGGGATGAGTGGGATTAAAAGACTGGACATCAGGTGTACACTGGACCAACCCAGTTTCACTGCACTGGTCCAACTGTCTCTATGCCACTTCATCAACAGCACTGTAAATTAAACAGCAGCGTTGATACAAAATGTCAGATCTGCCATTTAGAAATTGATCTAGTTACCATATGAGAAACCTGGCCTGCCCCGTGTGTCATTTATTCCTATTTTGGGATTCTATTTTGGTACAGGAATATATTTCATCCCAGAATTCATCATGCACCTCTGCCCTGACCTGACCCCCATTCACTCTGTATTGCTCTGATAGCCCTTTCCCTTGGCTCTTTAAGTCCCTTGTCTCTATTCACCCCATTTTCCTCTATAAGAAAAAACATCAATCAAACAGCTACAGTTTGCAATGAGGGGATCAATATGTACTTTGCCTTGCTATCTGTTTCAGAAAAGGAACTTTTTTGTGGCAAATTTGATTTGTAAAGCATGGAAGAGAAGAAAAAATAGTTTGTTTATTATACATTTTTCTTTTCTTGATACACATAATACAAAATGTATATACAGTGTCCTATAAGCCCATGCAGGCTGGGCACCTTGTGTGCAGGACACTATAATACATAAAAATCAATCAATCAATCATGTACTTTGCCTTGCAAAAATGACTGGTCCCCTCTCGCTCTCTTTCTCTCTGAAAGATCATTCGAGTAAGACTTATGGTGGCCATTAAATCTTAATACTCCTCTCTTTCTTCTCTTCTTTCTGTCTCCCCCTCTCCTCCTTACTTTCTCCCTCCCTCCCTTCCTCCTCCTTGCTCCACTCTGGATCCTCGCGCTTCTATAAATAACAATTGCACACAGGCAAGTGAGAGGGCATTGAGGATAGGAGCCCTGTTAACAGGAGGCAGAGCCACATCATTGGCTGCTTGACACTCCAGCGCCCTGGTGTCCAACCAATCAGGTCCATAGGAGGCGGAGTTAGAGCAATGATTAACAGGAAGCCGGTGGAACGCTCAACTCTGATGTAATGCCATTAATAGCCACTGGGGGGCGCTGTGGGATGTGTGTTGATACAGGGCCAGTGATACTGTAGTCACTCAAACTCTCAGCTTTACAGTTCTACCCAATATTGTTATGTTTTGCATGTTGTAGGAATCAGCTGGTCCTGGATCTGTGCCAGCAGGTATCTTCCACTCAGCAGTGAAAGTGATAATTTTGCATAGAAAAACTATTCTAGGCTTTTAGCTGAGACTCTTATCCAGAGGGACCTACAATGAATAAGCAGGTCGGGCCTCAGTGCCTTGCTCCAGAGCTCTTCAGCAGGACCCATGGCTCTTGACAGACATACACCGGCTGCCACAGGGTCTGCACCTATGACCTCTAACTTACGGAGCCGTCTCTCTAATCCGTAGTTAGTTTTATTTGCATGTATCGGATGCACCGTCCCCTCCATGAACCTTCCAAAAGACTGGTCACTCATTGTTTATGACATACACACTGCTAATGCAGTGTTACCCGTGGGACATGACAGCGTTTCAACATGACAACAATGAACCACTGCATCATTACCCATACCCTTCACAAGGGTGTAACCCACTGTCTGTTGTCAGAGGGGAGGTTGGTGCCAGGATGTGCTCTATGGGAAAACGAGCTGTGCTCCGGTCAGGTGCATGTCTGGGTAAGCCAAGGTCACTTCCTGAAATCCATCCTCTCGTCAATACTGAGCGATCCAGGGATCGATATGTTCCCATCCTACGCCATCCCAGCCGGAGCAGTTTGTGGGAGAGATTTGCCTCAGTTTCCCCTGTATCCTACTTACTCTGACAGATTGCCACCTGAAGAGGGCAACTGGTCAGGTCAAGATATCACTCTTGATCACAGCAGAGGCAGGGACTCAACGCGTTGTTCGTTTTGTTTTGGATTTGTTTTTGCCATTTAATTTTATAATCAACCTTGAATTTTCACAATGAGGCCAAAGTGTAGGATCTGAAAACATCCGTAATGCAACAAGAGAGAATTGCGTCTGAAGGTGTTTTAACAATACCATGGTACCTCTCTCTTTTGTGTGGAGTGTGATTGTCTTGAAACCCGCTGAGGACCTGTAACACACTGGTCACTGTAACACGCACACACACACACACACACACACACACACACACACACACACACACACACACACACACACACACACACACACACACACACACACACACACATAACCACATACCTATAGATCAGTTCAGTGCTGCCAGAGTGTGGTATTGGCTGCAGCATG
>OMLI01101350.1:9828-24113 GCA_900302605.1 Rondeletia loricata
CTGATAGGTTAAATAGCTACTTTCGATACTTTTCGATACTTCTATACTTTTAAAATACGTAATATTTTCGATACAAAAAATATGGTATCTCGATACTTCGATAGTATCGATACTTTTTACAACCCTACTCCCTAAGCCTTTTAGTGAATGCTTGCCAACATGCCTAAGGATATTGGAGGTTTTAAATAGAATCTCATCCTTTAGCAAACAATCAGGAAAACCTAACCTAGTTCAGTTTGCACAGTGGAATCACTGACTGTGTAGCCAGGGGGCAATTTGTTTTAATATGAGAAGGGGAATGGTGTGAAGAAAAAGCATGCTTTTTCCTTAGATTAAAATGCATCCCTCTTGTTTATTATAGATTTTAGGGGAAAAGAAAGGTGGGAGAAACCAGCAATTTACCTGCCAACCATCCTCCTTACTAATGATCAAATGGCTCACTGGAAGCAACAACGTACATATTATTTGCTTTCTCTTCTTTGTTTAACTGTCTTTATTTCCTCGTTCGTCCTGCAGAGTGAAGACACAGAACAACAGATCATCAGGGAAACCTTCCACTTGGTCTCAAAAAGAGATGAGAACGTCTGTAATTTCCTAGAAGGTGGAATGTAAGTGTTGAGGTCCGGGTGCAAACGGCTCCCCCTGTTTGTGGATCAGTGTGTTTCAGCGCTAAAGAAATAGGTTTCAGCTCAGAACTCAGTGGCATTACCTCCTCAAGTAGATTTTCATTTATCATCTCTCTTGCTTTCTCTCTTGCTTTCTCTCTCTCTCTTTCTCTCTCTCTCTCTCTCTCTCTCTCTTTCTCTCTGTGTGTGTGTGTGTGTGTGTGTGTATAGATTTACTTATGTAAGTGTACCGTAGACATCGGTTGTCTTGATAGTGGTGGTGTTGTGGTAAAATTTGACATTTTTATTGCATGTGATCTATTTAATGAAGAGTGGTTTTGCTCTAATATCCTACTGTTTCCTTTTCTGTTTCCTGTGTTAGGTTGATTGGAGGGTCAGACAACAAGCTGATCTACAGACACTACGCCACACTGTACTTTGTGTTTTGTGTGGACTCCTCAGAGAGCGAACTAGGAATTTTAGACTTAATCCAGGTAAAAGCCGGTGAAATCACAGTATCTATTACCATGGTTGGCAAATGACTTGGAGCGTCTTTCTTGATTTGTGTTTGTGTTACAATCAATGGCAACTCTGTTTTATTCAGTCAATCCTTCCATTTACAGGTATTTGTGGAAACGCTGGACAAATGCTTCGAGAATGTCTGTGAACTTGACTTAATTTTCCATGTAGACAAGGTAGGAAATAAAATCTTTCAGTCTGTTTGCCTCTTTGTGATGTCACATTGATATTACTGCATGAATGTCTGATTTGAGAAATTCCCTCTGACCTATCTATGTCCATTAAAATAGACTTTACAGACTCAGACATAATATCCTTTTTCTAGGATTTGAAAACTATAAACACTTTGCAAACGTTTATGTACATGCAAATCATTTTGACTGAAATTGTTGAACTATATTACAATATGCATCACGTCTTGATTGACAGGTCCACAACATTCTGGCAGAAATGGTGATGGGCGGGATGGTCTTGGAGACCAACATGAATGAAATCATCACGCAGGTGGACGCCCAGAACAAGATGGAGAAGTCTGAGGTAAGCGTGACCCCGCCGGTCCACTGTATGTATGAGCTGACTCTACCTTACCCCTCAAGGTATTGTATACAGTATGCAGGCATGCGTGAATGCTGCACCCTGCATGCTACTCTCCAGTGCCCTTGTGGATGCTCCCTACCTTCTCTTGAGTGTTTGTGCTCTTCTCTGGCCTTTCCTCTTGCTACTGCACTGCTCTCACCACAGATCAAGACTCAACATATTCTCTTATATTTGCCAATGTAAATACAGTATCAAAGTCATCAATTTTGTCATTACTATGGTGGCTTAACTTGACCATTCTCCCTTGCATCTCTGGAATCTTTGATCGTTAAATCTCTCAGTCATCATCTTATATTTAATATCTTGTCCATCCAAATTTGGCATATAGTATAAAAAAAAGGGGGGGTGTAGGTTGTGTTTTTATATGCTCGTTATTTTAGAGGAGAATGTGAATTCAATAAGCCCTCCATTTTTGAGTAAATGCTTTACAAATGTGTTTTGTGACATCTATAAGCCAATATTTTGATCTAGACCATACACTAGCTATTTGCTCTAAGCAAGGACATTGCTTTGCTTTCCATACATCTTCTGCTAGTAGATAAACATGATTCATTTAGTTATTGGAACTTGTTGGCATAGGTTCATCCATGAGTGCACAGCACTGTTACAGCCAGAGACAATTTTATGAAATCATTTCTGTTTTGCATAATGTGGATTCCAGCTTCTGATAGCATATAAGACTTAACTGCACTAATGATTTGGCTTTGTTTTTCAATTTACTAATGATATTACACATTAGCATTCCTAAGCTGTGCCCTTAGTTTGAAAATGACAAACAAATCATATATTGTAACAATATTTAAACATATTTAGGCAATGTTTGGGGGATTAATTTCACGTTGGCAGTGAATAGTCTATGCAGAGAAACATTGAAAGAAAGCCACAAGGTTGTATTTCTGAATTTTAAGTGGGTCTTTCATGGTTGTTTTGTGTGGCTTATGTGATGACAAAGCGAAGGGTTAAATTGTGAGATTAATTGTCTGACAATGAGCAATGCATCCAATCAGTTGTGTGCTCTAACATTATTTATAAAGAAATTATAAATTGCAGTAATGTGGCAATAATTAACAGGGTAAATTTTTTGAATAATTAGAGCTGCATTGTGTGTTTTTAACCAAACAGAATCATATTTTTGACCGATGTTGTGTAAGCAGAGTCTTTTACTGTTCAACAATCATCAGAACTGCTCTGCCTCTCCCCTCTTGGACCTACCCTAGACCGCAGTGTCTGTTTTTCACCACAGTGATGGTAATTCGGAATGACATTGTCCATTTATAGGGCAGTATCTGGGGAACAGAGAACCATAAATATAGCTGTTCTTCTTCCCAATTGGCAAGGACTGATGAAGTGGCGTCTATCATTTTTCATCAAGCTAATGTGTCTTAATAAAAATCTTTATCGTTCAAATTGTTGTCGGAGAAGCTTTAGATCTTGCTTTTATGGATGCGGTCTATGATTGGTCCTCTCACTATTTCTGTGGAGATGAACTGTAATTACTTTGATCTGCTTTAACATTCCTCATTCCTCTCTTTTTCCTGACCCTTTCTAGTTCTTTCCATTCTTCTCTCTCTTTACAGACGTTTATCTTTCAGTCTACCAGGCAGGACAGGTAGACACAGGTACTGCTAAATTCACAACCGAGCACTGTAACCTTAACAGAAGTTGACTCCCCCTGAGTCTTTCCATATGGCCCTCCTCCATGTAATAGCAAACTGACGTCACTAACATAGGAATCTTTCACGGCAGACCCAAAAATGTAGCCATTGGTGTCCTTAACTCACTACAGTTGCCGTTACTTCAGGGAGATGTAGTTCAGTGAGATGTAGCCTGGACAGACTTAAAGGGTGCAGCGTGTATCACAGGGCTCTGCGCCTACAGAGGTGTCTCATAGCAATTTGGCAGAAGACGAGCGTTTCAACTCGCACCTTGCAAGGTCACTTCCTACACGTTAGTAGTCAGCATTCTGTAGCTCTGTTGTTTTCCGGGATGTCTGTCACTGTGCTATGCTTTTGACTTTCCTGCACTGCAGTCGACTGCTTCAAAACACATCTTTTGCAAACGTTTTCAAGATTGTATGTTTTTCCCTGTATTTTTAATTTTTATTTTCACTTGGCTGCTCACTAAAAATGACAGCTGGATAACAATACTGTTTATAAGTGACATATCACTTGGCTATGCGCTGTTTCGCTGTTTTCCAGAATATATAACTCAACTGGGACAGCATCGAGAATTCTCCGAGCTGAAATGGTGTTGTGGTTAAGGTCTCACCTGTGACCACATGTACTATCTACTGTCCTGTGTCTCTCCTGCTCTGCTATGGCTCTCAGACTGCTCACTCTCCTTTCAAAACTCTATAGACACTATGGCTTTATATAGAGCAGAGAACCAAAGCATCGTCATGTGTTACGCAACCGGTGTGATTATTCACAAAGCCATGAGTCACTCAGCGTTTGACCGGAAACGCACTATACTCGACACCTGGATACTGAGCCCGTGTGCTGGATCAGCGTTCCTCTCAGTTAACACGACGGTCGTCTTTCCTTCTAACCCCTGTCTCCTTGATACTTGGCAGTGATAGGAATGCCCAAAAGACAAACGGTCCATTGAAATAAGGTTTATTCGTTTGAATGTGATTTCCACTTTCCCGGAGAGAACACGGGCAACGAACATACAGTTCCCTGCTTCAGACTAGTCGTCATTTTTGGGTCTGTCTGCTAAAGATTCTGTTTGGGGATCTCTAACCGCAGTGATTCTCAAATGCCTGTTCATATTTTAGGCTAAAAACTAAATCATTTAACGACTCCAGATGTGTTTATTGTTGCAGAAAAACAAATTACACTGATGGTTTCAATAGAAATACTATATTTATTTCTTACACAGTTTCTGTAAACGACACAATATTCCTGTTCCTCTATCAGCAAATATGTACAGAGTATTTAGTCAGTCAGTATGTAGTATTGCTTTTTGAAGTGTTAGTTCCAGTGGTAGTGAACCATTTCAACCCACTAGGTATCACTTGTGTTATAATTTCTAAAGCATGAAGGCCTAAATTGAAACGCTTTTGCTCATTATGTTGAGAAGGTTTTCTAAATTCTACAGAAACATTCTATGCATATCTATCTATCTAAAACATAATTTCCCTTTTCATATCCAGATCCATTTTTCTGCTTTACCCAATTCTCTCCTTGCATTTTTACCCTTATCGGTCCTCAAGAGTCCGGTGGGTTCACTTTCCAAGCAATGCTGCCTTTGCCCATTGATAGATGTACAATACTGCTGAGTACTTCAAAATTAATGAATGATCTAGTATGTCGTCACAGTTGATTCATAATTGGCTCTGGTTGTGATGTAAACCATTATAGAACCAAATAATGCATGTGCATACAAAGCTACAAAGGCATCTGAATGTACATTTGCACACGTCTGTCTTAGTAGCTGTCAATGCTTTTGCATTTTGTCAGCAGTTGACTGTTGTTTGTTTAGTATCATGTTTAGCACTGTGTTGTGTATGTACGTCTGTCCGATGTTGAGTGTCTTGTGTGAGTCGTGATGTGTAGTCATGTACAGCGTGTTTGTTTGATTTACCGGTGTTACTCTTATCAACCCTGCTTGTGTGTGTGTTTTGTGTGTGTATATAGGCCGGTATTGCAGGAGCGCCTGCTCGTGCCGTATCAGCTGTAAAGAACATGAACCTCCCGGAAATGCCCAGAAACATCAACATTGGTGACATCAGCATAAAAGTGCCAAACTTACCCTCCTTCAAATAGTGGCAGTGAAATCCTCAGCCTGCAGACGTCAGCCAATGTTTACCGTGATGCAATCTGTTTACCAAAACCTAAACAAATTACATTTTATCAAAAGGATCAATCTTGAAGGTACTGTGTGAATTAAAACTCCTCCTTTTGGCGTTATCGCTTTATCTCATTGGTTTTCCTGTTATGAAATGAATGTGTTTTATGTGGCTTTTTTCTGTTTGAGAGAAAAATTAAGTATTTATTTATCAGTGGTACATTCCATCTGCCTCGCTGGAGGCCTGTCCTTATGTTCAGCTGCTACAGTACAGACCTGGGTCCGGTTTTAATTGAAATCCTTTCAGTTACTTTAGTGTTTAATGAAGCCTGGTAGTGAAGATTTGGGCCACTCTGATTGGTTTAGTTGTGCCAGACTAGAGCAATCAATCAATCAATGGTGGCATGTAAGTGCAACATTTTAAATAGCAAATTGGAACAGGTCTGCTACGCTACAGTATTGGAAAGTCATACCTTACAGATAGTTTGTAAAAACAATACAAATGACAAAGAATATTGTTATATTGCAAATATGCTGATGAAAAGAATATATATGCTGAAATTGTATTTTTCTTTTGTCTTATCTGTATGCAAAAAACTATTTTAAAACGATTTATCTTGTCTTATCAAATAATTTTCTCTTCTTTTTAATCTGTGCATGAAATGTTTTTCTCCTTTTGCAACATAATAAACTTCAATCTTAATGTGTGTTTATTTCTTATTGTGAGTTCAATTGAGAGTTTAAGATGTTTGATACAGTGTGATTTAACGCAAACACGTTCCATGTGGGTAGACCAGCGGTTTTTGACTGAAGTCACATTAGAGGGGTAGCTTGGATAGTGGTTCAATTAAAAGACACAAGTGAATACTGTACAGTGATTTATTCCAACTTTCCAGGGCTTGAGCCATGTTGAAAGGTATGTGACTGTACAACTGAATACCTACTCAGGGTGAAGGGGTTTTATGAAGTTTGATAAGTTTGAATAGAATGATCCCCAATGGCTGCAGCCAGGGCCAGCCCATGGGGCAGACAGCCAGGGCACTGTCCCTGGACATGGTAGGTGTTAAAAGTCTTGTTCCAGGTATGAACCACGAGGGATCGAACCTGAGCTGCAAATGTTGTAGTGCAAACTTTTACATTAACCCCACAATCACTAATCTACCCAGCAACAATTTCTGCAACCACTTGTTGGCACTCATGTATCGCCGGCTCTGTTTGTCCATCGCCCACACCGTAGTGACGGATCCACAAGACAAGTTCACAGAATCATTATGCGCAGCTTTTGCGCAAGCAACGCTACCTGGCTAACTTGGGTGTGGTAACAGTTATTGTTTTTTTGTAGTATTGTTGACAGTATTGTCTAAATAATTACCTGATATGCGTTTTCATTCTTTTGTTGTCCAATTGATTTGTGTTTTCTGTATTCTGAGTGTTGAGGCTTCAGTGTGAGCGTGTTTTTGCGCAGCTTTGACTATCACGTGCATCGTCTTGTGACAACAGGAAGGAGATGACAGCAGTGTCGTGGAGATGCTGCTCTGACAATTTTCAACTCTTAATCGCTTATTTACAGAAAACAAAAGGCAACCATGGCTGCCATTATTAAAGAAACTCAAAGGTAGGCTTGTGTGTAGTTTTGGTTTTTTACTCGAAAGAAAAAAGAAGCCTTGCCGTATATAGCTGTCATTTCGAGTCACGACAGCATCTTACAAGTCTCCATGAAAATGACTGTTACTGTGATTTGGTGCATATAAGTATCCCTGCATAGACATTAGCCTAGCCTCATATGCTCCTGCTCATTAAACGGTCTCTTCATCAGGTTTCTTCCTCTATCATGGGTCGTGACCACAGGGCTATTTGAATACACACAGTGAAACCTGTCTATGTGTGCGGTGTTATTTGAGTGTGGTGGTAGTGGTCGTTAACACATTGATGCTTAATCCAAACAGCATAAAAGAAGCGGTGACTCTCATCAACGCGATTGACGTGAACAAGTTTTCGAGACTGATCTCCCGCATCATACAGAAGCTTCATCTGAAGGTACAGCAGCCTAACCCGAGCCTACAGTGCCATCTGAATCAAAGACGAGAGGTTTTTCAAGATAGTAGTGCATACATAATGACTGGAGCATCAGGCAGGCTCAGCTCTAATGAACGCACACATGCCTGGCCAGATTGATCACATCAGTCTGGTTTCACAGGACTAGTTGGCTGTCATAGGGTGTCACTCATTCATCCCAAGAACAATTTGTCTGTTCATTTTTATTTTTGGGGCATGCCAGCAGAAATAATGTATCAGCAGGGCAATAGTTTAAAAGAAGATAAGGCATTTGATCCTGTGTTATTCACATTTTGAGTTGGCCCTTGCCCTGTCAACTTGCCACTGCTGTAAAAATGGCTAGTGGTGTTTCTCTGTTGTCTACCTGTGTCCTTGTCAGAGTCAATTACATTTCATAAAGTTTACTGTGTATTATTGAAACGTAACATTGTTCTTTATGTGCTGGGCCCTATAGCACCCACATCATCCATTCAAAAGCCATTGGATATGTTGTTTTCAAAAGTGCATGATCCTCAATCAGAAAAAAGGCCTTTCAAGTATTTCTTGATTCTTGAAAATGTGACCTTTTGAATTACTCACAAGATGGCAAAGAGTTGTGTTTTTCTTCATAGGGAGAGCGTACGTTCAGTGAAGAGGAGGAGCAGAAACTGCAGGCGGCTCTGTCGTTGGACAAACAGGCCCTCAGTCTAGTCCTGGAGACTGCTGCCTTTATTCTAGAGCAGGTGAGGAGGGAGGGGTCATCTTACATCCTTTGTTAAATGATTATCAGGGTTGCTAGTCTGCTGGTTTTCAACATTAGGCTACTGGATCTCGTCGAGGAGCCCTAAGTAAGCAAAATGCCCTATATCAATTAATTAAAATGCCTCAGACATGGAAAAGAAAGAAAAATATAATGACTTTTACATTACAATTAAGAAAAAACAAACAAACACTCAGATAGGGTGTTTAAATTTAGACAGGGAAATTCTTGACCAATTGGTGGCTGTTGATCTTGATCACATAGTGAGTCCATTCTCCAGCTGGGGTCGCTGTTGTATTGTGTATTGTGAGTGTGTGTGAGTGGTAGTGTTGCGTCACTGTTGTGTTGAGTGTTAGTGTTTAAGCGTGTTAAGCATTGCTAGCATCATTGTCACCTGTAAAACATGGCTGATAGTAGCTTTTATTATGAGCATATAACTGCTGCACCCTCAACTATATCTCTTCTCTTCTCTTCTCTTCTCTTCTCTTCTCTTCTCTTCTCTTCTCTTCTCTTCTCTTCTCTTCTCTTCTCTTCTCTTCTCTTCTCCTCTCCTCTCCTCTCCTCTCATCTCCTCTCCTCCTCTCCTCTCCTCTCCTCTCCTCTCCTCTCCAGGCAGTGTATCACAACGTGAAGCCGGCCTCTCTGCAGCAGCAGCTAGAGGCGGTTCATCTGAGCCCAGACAAGGCAGAGGTGTTTTCTCAAACCTGGGCCACCGCTGGCCCTGAGCTGGTGGAGAGGCTCAAGCACAATATCTTTGCCCCAAAGAAGGTAAGGCTGATGGGCATATTTACCAGTTTCTTGGTCCTAGTCCCAACCAGACGTCTGTCTCAAAGAGTCTGGGAAGCTACTTCGATGCAGCTGACAAGTTGGAGTCCGTAACGTGGAGGTTTGTTTTGCTCTTGGATCTGAGCAACTCAAAAAATGATGTTTGTTTTGCCAAGTCCTTTAGTTGAATGGATGCAGCTGCCAATCTTCACTTTCAAGTTATTTACTAACTATTTATCAGTTAATAATGCACAGATACTTTGAGCATAATTTGATTCTGAAATATACGGTTTTGTGTAAATTCATCCCTACTCTTTGGTTTGAGAGAGTGCCACACCTCGTACAACTCACAAATGTTATCACATATAAGTTGCTCCTAAGTTGATTAAGCAGAGACACTCCAACCAGTATTCCTTTCAAAGTGGAGCAGGTACTCAGGGGAGCAGAGGGGCTTATTACAGATATAACACAAACTAAATATGCTGTATGTAAACATGAATCACATTATGCCACAGTTGTTGTTGTTGTTGTTGTTGTTGTTGTTGTTGTCATACCTTCAGAGGTCTTTCTTGCCTATGTCTAGCAAGTCATCCTTCTCTCCCCCAAGAGTCTCTATACTGTTGCTGTTGGACTAGCAGTACAGTGACAGCCATTGCTCTTCCAAAGGACCTCTGCTACTGCCTTGGCTTTGGGGTATAGTCAAATCACACAAGAAACTGTATATGACCAACATATACGGTCTCTTACCCAGCTTTTTACATGAGTTTAAAAAAAAAATTATTTAAAAAATCATTTTCAAAACTCAGTCCCATTGAGATGTTGGGGTCTTTTACAGGACAGCAAAAGGTCTAGCAAAAACACATAAATCCATCCTGTATTGTCAATAAGCAGTACACAAATACACGCTGTACACATTTGCCATTCGAGACACCAGTAAATGCACTTAAGACCAGCAACCACCTTCTAGTCGACTTCCTCTTAATATCGTATGGCAGCTGCATGGGCTTGCTCTTTACAGTCCCATTCTTTAAAATCCTTGTAAGGGATTGAAACAACAAGGGTAGTGTGCAGACACTTGAAAGTGATTTGGATATTGTACATTATAAACCTAAAGTAACAACAGTTATTATTGTTGCTGTTGCTGCTGCAGTTGTTTCTCGCTGCTTTCAGATGAAAATCACTCCAATAAGTCAGATTTTCAGGAAATAAAACTAAAATGTATTTTCTTTTTCTTTCTTTGTTCTTGTTTATGGAGGACAGAATTGGCCATAGAAATTAATTAAAATCTATTAATAAATACACAAATAAATAAATGTAAAAAAAACAATTATGCATAGAAATCCGGAAATAAATACATAAATAAATAACAGTGAGCATAAATGAATAAATAAATAACAGTGAGCATAAATTAATAAATAAATTAACAAGAAAAATGATGATTTATTTCCCCATTTACATGTTTCCCTATTTATTTCTGTGTTTCTCCCTACTGTGATAATGGGGCTGTGTCAATCAAACACATGCAGGTGGTCATAACTTCACCATTAGGCTATAAGTTGGCCACTGCCAAGAAGACTGGCCAGACCAATTGCTGTGATGATTGATGTTGCGATTTAAGAGAGAATTAAGACATTTGGCTTTCACTGCAGAGGACAATTAATGCTTCCCCTAATTACCTGCTTTTCCTTGTAGAGTCAGTGAACTAGTTTCATCGCAACGCCTGGATGTCGGACACCACCCACTGAAAAATCTTATTAGCATATTATGGAGCAGGAAATACAGAAATACAGAAATAAATGAGTAGGGAAATAAATGAATACGTTTTTTTTTATTGATTACGTATTGATTTACTCATTTATGTATCATTTGTTCCATTTATTTATTGACAGATTTCTCTGCATATGATCTTATACATGTTTTTATTTATTTATTAATATATGTATTTATTCATTTATTTCAAATTATGGCCGATTCTGTCTAATTCAAGTAAAAGAAGAAAAACACTATAGAGTTGTGATGTTTTCAAGCCACATCTCTTGCTAATGTGGTTGTTGTGAATGATGTGTCACAGCCATTACCCTTGGAGTCCGACTCCTCACACCTGTCTTCTGATGCTGTGGAAGCATCTAGAGCCTCTAAAGTCACACTTGGTTTATTATTATGGCCTGTCTCTGCATCATAAAACACTTAACTGCCCTACCCCAGCTCAGTGCTGCTAGTCTATCACACTGCCACAGCTGACTGATGAGGTATCACTCAGTAAATCAGCCAGTCGGTGAATAAGGTTGGTGAGAGGAGACACTACAAGGTTTTTGCCTGATTGTAGCATCAAATAGGCCGCCCCATTCAATTTGAGATATTTAGAGGTGAAAATGCCACCTCATTGTTCGTCATAGAGGCTTTGACAATTGCTTTGAAATTTGCGAATTGAAAAAATGTCTTGGACAGTGGCTATTGGGCGTAATTAGTTCAAGAAATCTTGTAGCTTGTACCCACCTTCAGTCAGTTAGGCCTGGTGTGATGTGTAATCTATGGGGAGATTAGTTACTGATCCATCGTATTCTTTAGGTATATTTGACTATTTAGATTTGTTTACTAATTATCTTTATAAAGTGTTTTTGCATTATCCAATCTTGATTTAATTTGATATACTTTATTCATGACATTCATGAAATCCTCTTGTTGGGGGTGCACGGTCCGGGGGCGGGGCTGGGAATCGAACCCGGGTCCTTCTTGCTGTGGCGACAGTGCTAACCACTAACCACCGCCCCTTTTGAAATCTTGAATCGCTAAGTTCTATGTTGATTGTGATCGTGTGTGTGCGCATGCGTGTGTGTGTATTTGTGTGCTGGGTGCAGTGTTTCCTGTAGATTTTTAAAATGTTAGTTCTGAGACCCAGGTTTGCTCCAGTGCCCGTTCCAGGATCAGATCCAGTAGGTGTTGCAGTTTAGAAATGGCTCTTATTTACTGTAATTGCAATTTTAATTGGTTTTTGTGTCCAGTATAGCCAAATGATGACTTTTCATTGTATCTAAATTTTTCCAACTGTGGTCGGTCACCGCAGCTAAATGAATGTAAAGGAAACACTGGCTGTGTGTCTGTGTGTTCCAGCTGGAGCATGTTGGCTGGCAGTTGAACCTGCAGATGGCCCAGTCCAGCCAAGTCAAACTGAAGGCTCCCAGCGCTATCCTCCAACTGGGGCTCCGCAGTGAAGACTCTGAGGTATGAACACACACACCGATGTGTACACACACAATGTAAATGACTGTCATTCTTTCTCTTGCTCTCCTTCTCTCACACATGTACATACTGTATCTACACACACACACACACACACAACACAAGTGGAAAACACATATTTGTTATCAATTCTAAGCAGAGAACTGTTCAGTGTTTATTCCTCCTTGAGGAACCTATTCGTCCTTCATCCAATCCATCCCCCCTTCTTTGCCAATAGATCCTAATCCCACTGGTGTCTCTTTTGACCCTGAGGTACATCTGGGTCAAGAGCAACTGTAGGGTGTAAAGACCAGAGACCAGGGAGCTTGTTATCCAAAGCCTCCAGGGTCTCTTTATTCTCTTTAGAGGCTAGGATTGGACTATATATGCATGTATAGGGGCTTATATTGTAGCTAGCACTGCACTATGTCAATTTTTGCATATTATCTAGCCTTTATGTTCCTATTTTTTTACATAAAGATGTACGGCTAGGCCTTATTGAGCTCATTAGTTTTTGTTTCGGTATTAATACTATTAATACTCTTAATACTCGCTGTTTTGATGTAAATATGATCATTATTATTATTATTTTATTATTAGTAGTAGTAGTGGTAGCAGTAGTAGTATTTAAATCAAAACCGAAAATATTAAAAGTATTAATACTTAAACATAAACAGAAAAATGGAAACATAATGGCCCCCCAAAACATGGAAACATAAACAAACATATTAATTTGACTTTTGATTTTCCACTGTAGCATTGCACTGTTGCCATTCTTTTGTATTCTCTAGAGTTTGTTTGGATCCCTATTAGCTAATGCTGCCTAGTTACTCTAATAGCCAGGACCTTGCGGGCCTGCCTCGCTCATTTCTGTCTCGTCCATTGGGAGATGGATGGTTCTCTAGCTCTAGTTTGGCTCAATTTCTGTAAAGTCCTTTGAGGCATGCTTGTGATAAAGGGCTATATAAATAAATGAAAGGTGATCTTAGAGTTTCCGCCCTTCCCTGTACAAAACGTATCACCTACGGCTGTCACAAAACAAAGCCAAGGAAAACTGGGCCATTTGTCTTCTCTTATTTTCTTCTATTATACCAGACAGGACAGCTGGTTGTTGGCATAGACACTGCAAATTTGAGTCTAGGCCTTTAGGCAATTGACTGGTCTACTTACAAATATTTTTTGTCACAAAATGGTGGGACTGATTATTCCCCTAGCCTAGATAGTGTTGTTCTCGCTGACTAGTGAAGTGTGTCTTGTATGCTGCTTAGTATTCTGTCCCTAGAGAATGCCGGCCCAGCTCAAACATGGAATTAGGGATGACATATTCAAATTGATGCCGTCCTTAAGAGTAGGCCTATAGGCTTAAGCTAGAGAAAATATATGTTTTTCTTTATCTCTTTGGATCCGAGAGCGGGAGGATTTGACTGTTTTTCCACTATATTCTCCCCAGGCTAGTGAAAGAGGAATTAATTTATTTAAATCCACTTATACAATTTCCCTCGTGGGCGGAGATATCCGGGGGGCTGAAGCAAGACTGGTTAATAGTGTAGAGGGAGCTGCCACAGTTCACCAACAACTTCACTATACAACACTGAGGTGCACTTCCTCTGGTGAGCAGCAGGGGCCGCTGTTGTCTCGCAGGTAGGACAGGGTCTCTCAGAGCCAGTGAATACCTGAGAGCTGGAAAGGATATCTCGTTTAACTTTATATTCAGGCAGTCTGAGTGTGCACAGTTTTTATTTCCATCGGTGTTTCCTGATTAGAGTTTCCTGTCAATAAGTTTGTTTTCTCCAAACTCAGTGAATTGCACAGTGTAAGTTCTGGAATGTCAAAACATTGTGATGACTGAGAAGTAAATAAGTTGCTAATAGCAAAGAAACTCAACTGTAAGTGTCATTCTAATTACAATGCAGATTTATAACACCTTCGCCACTAAAGTGTCTAAGGGGGGAGAAGCAAAATCAGCGAATAGGGGAAATGAGAGGATTAAAGGTGAC
>OMLI01101351.1:12842-32201 GCA_900302605.1 Rondeletia loricata
CACACACACACACACACACACACACACACACACACACACACACACACAGACAATTCTCACACGCAGACAATTCTCACGCAAACACCAACACTCCACCTTTGTCTTTGCCAAGGAATGTCAGGGCTGCTTTCTCCTGCTATGCTCAAATCAAATATAGCTTCTGCCTTGAAATTCAAATACCCAAACAACATTGCTCGAAATAGTGCCATATGAAGATAAACTGACATTACATCATAGACCAGTGGTTTTCAATACTGGGCCTCGGGACCCAGTGCCCTGCTGGTTGTCATTCTAGCCATCTAATCAGGGACTATTTTACATCTGGGATGTGTGTTGAATACAATAAACTACCTGATGAGATAGAAAACTAGTAGTACTGGGTCACGAGGACGAGGATTGAAAACCACTGTCATAGACTGTAGATTACAGACTATAGATAGAGTTTAAAACAGTATAATGTCAGAATGTGAGGCAATGATGCATGACTGTTATATTTTCTCATCAGGGTTTGACGGGTCCTGATGGCCCTGCTGGGAAGGACGGCCCTGCAGGGGAACCAGTAAGTGTGTCTTATGGCCAGTCTTGTGGTCCCTCTGGGATACCGAGGATACACCCCA
Organism: Rondeletia loricata; assembly: GCA_900302605.1. Classification (NCBI taxonomy): domain Eukaryota; kingdom Metazoa; phylum Chordata; class Actinopteri; order Beryciformes; family Rondeletiidae; genus Rondeletia; species Rondeletia loricata. The sequence continues at coordinate 13,460 of OMLI01101351.1, forward strand.
TTGAGTTTCATGACCTCTTCTTACTAAAGACAGACCGCCCCTTAGACTCATTAATCAACCAGCTGAATTCAACCACAAACAAAGACACAAGAGCACACATATATGCAAACATACTATGTCATGTGGGTGCTGTGGTACAGATCTTTGGCGGGGTCATACAGGGCCACGGTCCGTGTTTCCTCTGTCGGCCTGGATTTGTCAAAGCGGCTCGGGCTCTTGGTGGGAATGTTTTTAATGAGGGATCGGGTGATGCTGAGTCGGATTTATCTACCGCTGGCTGCTGCTTCCTTAATCCCGCCCGGAATGCACACTGCTTCCCACCAATCTGTGAGACTGTAGGAGACGGTGATCTGTTGCCCTGATGCTGAGGGAAACAGGTATTATCCTCTGAGTGATACAAGAGAGACAGAGAATTACAACACACATGGCATCAAAGTACTGCTACATCTTCGGATGAAACAGGCAGTTCCACAGGGCTTGAAATGAAGATTTATAAATCATGCATTAAATATGAGCATTAGGCATAAAGATTCTGGGATCTCAGCTGTGAGGCTGCAAATGCACTGAGACAGATAAACTCCCCAGCAATTCAACTAATTAGCCAACCTAATGAGGAAGCATGCGTCAACCAGTGTCCCTAATTACTCAGATTACCACTGTTATGACTGCTTTACAAACCCGTCTGAGATTTCTGCTGAGCAGAAATGCATAGAAAAGCAGGATCAAACTGGTGGAAGGAGCTAATGCGCTGTACCTGTATAGTGGCTCACTAAACCAGATATAACCAGATCTGCCTCTTCTACATGCCGACATACCAGTGATAATGACAACAGGATAAGGACTTTTTAAAATTCAGATTTCTAGGCACATCTGCTCCGTATCATTTATAGGTAATTGAACCATTTTAAGCCTCCTCACACATCTGTGTGTTTATGACTTGTGTGCCAGTGTAGCCTCTCGTCTAGTTTGCACAGTGAGGAATGCAAAGGATAAGTGTGACACCACTATGTTAGGCCTGTTTCTTTGGGTCTTCTGCCCTCTCACCACACAGACACTCCAAATACAGCTGAGGGGGGGAAGAGTTGTTACAAATTAGGGGTGAGTTGAGTGTTAGAGGAGGAGGAGAAATGGTAATTGGGGGTTAAGAGGAAAAGAGGAAAGGAAATAACTTACAAGACAGTTTGAAGGAAACTGTAGTTTAATATTTTATTCTTGGAACAAATTGTGTAGGAGTAATTATCTTGTGACATAAATAATTGCTGTAATATGTAAACTAATTGAAGTTAGGGAAGGGAAGACATACATAGAACAAGCATCTTATTACAAAAATAAGTGTTAAATGCCCTCTTGCACCAACAATACAAAGTATAATACATATTTTGGGATTATACAGATGTTCAAACTATACCTGCAATCAGTCATTGATTTTGAAAACCACAGAAAACAAATCTTAAAATGACCATATCGTGTTGATATCCTTGTAGTTGCCAAGATACAGACATTTTCTCCTCTTCGTGTTTTTAATTAGGGCTGGGTATCGGCAAGGATCTCACGATACGATTCGATATCGATACAATGGGTCACGGTACGATACGATTCGATTCGATACCAATACGATTCGATACTGGTATGGGGCGATTCGATATCGATATATTGCTATATTATAAGGTGAAAATGTATACAAACAGTGTATCATCTGATATACTTTAGGGTACAAATTGAGTCAAATACAGAATGCACTTTAATATTCCAATTCCTCTTTAGTAGAAATTAAATATATATCTGTTTTTAACACATTGTGTTTAGGACTTTAAAGGAACTTCCTTCTGATAATAACATTAAATAATGAATATAGAGGGCTACATACATTCAAAACAGCAGCTTAGCTTAGCCAACATGCAACATCCCCATCAACTGCATGTTCGCAGCATTTTTTTTTTAAAAAGTTTCAATTGTTTTTAAAAGAATAAAAAAAATAAAAAAAAACGATATTAGGATTTGCAGAATCGATTCACAATCGGGGAAATTATAATCGCGATGTATTGGTGTATCGATTTTTTTGCCCAGCCCTATTTTTTATAGTTAGTTGCAAAGCATTTCTGATTTTCCACTTTCTCATGATTGATGGCTGGAAAATCCAAGTCTAAGGGATCACTTTCAGTTTGCTTTTGTGCAAAATAAAATCTCATTTCATAGGACTCAATGATGTAAAATGAGCAGCATATAGCAAAAACATGTCTGTCTTGTCTCTTACTGTCTCTAGCTCACATGTGACAAGCATTTGTGTCCAGCAGCACACACTACACACACAGCCTTACAATAACAAAGAGCCAGTTGAATGGCGACCCTTTTTAGTGAGATAAACACGAACACATACAGAACACAAACAAATGTTTTGTTCATTGATTTGATTGGTTGAAAGAGAATTAGAGATAACTGCCCCATCTCCCCATTTATTGTGATCTACAGTAAATACTGGCTCCATGTTTCCTCTGCACAAAAGCACAGAGTTGCTCGTGAATGTGCATGCAAACGTATGACAGTTGTGTATAATAATAATAAAATATCAGATATATGTTGTGTTGGTATAATATGGAGACAGAGAACAAAAGTGTTTTCCATTCATTTTGAATTAGGTTGAGTTCTACAAGATTTGCTCGCCCTCTTCATACTCTTGGGCCACATGAGAGCATCTCAGTTTAAAGACTACTATAAATGTTTTTTTAAGCTAACAACCCCGAATATCAGTCAAGTGTGCAAAAGGAAAATCTGAATTTTCATTGCAGCCACATATGGATAAGTGTATGTTCATTGTAATATGAAACCAATCAAGTTTTGTGCCTTCAAGGTCTCAAGGTTTATTTAGATGAAATGGTGTTACCTGAGAGGTTGAGTATGCTTTTTTGTCTGCCTGTCGACAGGGTGACGCTGGACCTCCTGGGCCACCTGGACCTCCTGTAAGTAGCCCCACATACTGTGTAACATCACACAGTTACACAGCAATTACTTAATATGATCTATTATCTGTCCTCCAATATGTAACCACTTCACTCTGACCATCGAACGCCATCGCCAGCCCAACAAGACTGCTCATTCTTAGATGTACATTAGTGCTTTTCACACTGTACCTTCAGACTGCACTAGTTAATCTAGTGCTAAGAGAGTTCACTTCTATTATTCTGTTCCTGTTAAGTCAGGGCTAACTCAGCTCCGGAGCAGACTTAGCTAGCGCTCAGATAAAAAGAGGATGAGGACACTTCAGAAAGCGTCAGTGTGAAATATTTGGTCCAGGAATACACAGGTTATACATCTACAGTTCAGAGCAATGACCTGTGACAAACTTTCAAAGCATCTATAAAGCAGTATTAGATCACGCAGTGGACATTGACAATGTGAGCAAATCTTATCATCCTTGGTGTTTGTGACTTAATTTGCCTTCCCCTGTCTTCCGTAGGGCAGAGGGAGACCAGGCGCTCCAGTGAGTACAGAGCATTAGCTTAACTGTTGTTGCATATCCTTGTTGTGTGCATGTGTATGTTTGTGAGTGAGAGATCGAAAGAGAGGAAGAGACAGAGAGCTTTATTTGTACCATTTTTGAATACCACCATCTTTTGTGTGCATGTTGGGGCAGTGTGCTAGTGTATATTCTGCTATGTTATATTCCAGACTGTGTGCTACATCTACATATGTACTGCGATTTCTTGCACACACCCAGTTTCTTTTGATTGCAGGGGCTACATGGAACCAATGGGTTTCCAGGCGGTGTCGGGCCACAGGGCCCATTGGTGAGTATCTATCTAACCTTCCCAATTACACTTCCTGTCATCCTCATGGAAGAGTTATATCCACCCATTCTGAATTGGATAACCTAATAATTCTTGATGCTGTATACTTGATTCAACACACGATTGGCCTTGGAAAATTCCATCGACTTATCATTCGGTTACTTCATCATGTGAATAGGGAATGACAGCGAAATCCATACATAAGCCTCTGCAGCAGTAACAGTATTACTGAGAAAGTCTCACTGATCCAATAGTCATTTTAACTCTCAGCTCTGCCAGAATCAGCAGGTGCATCTTTGGCCTACATTTCCATACAATGTAGCAAAGTGGGAGAACAAGAATAACCACTGGAGAGGAAAGGGTCTTAAATATGTGGACTGGCCTAGTGTTTCTACTTCAGGAGAGTGGAGTGGGGAGAGTCTCCCTCAGGGAGAACCAGGACTGTGACCAGCTGATGTCTCTTATCAGGGACAATGATGAGATGTTACAAGTGGAACAGACAGATGTGATCTGCTCTGACTTCGATATGATGAGGGAAGATGTGATGTCAGTGGAGGGACTGTAGGATTGTATTTGGTTTTTATTTATGATGAAGTTTGAATGTTGCTGTATTTATTGTTTCTTAGTATAAATGGCATTTGGTTCCAATATGACTAGAATTATTTGAAATAACTGACAAGATGCTGAAGATGCTCCTAATCTTGGTGCTCCTCTATCCCTTTACCAGGGTGCTGAGGGTCCGCCAGGACTTCCCGGACCTCCTGGCCCCGATGGACCCCCAGTAAGTGCAGTCTATCATCATTTTATACTTCTTATCTGTATTGAGGTTAAAATTCATCAGCGTCATTGGTGATGCTGATACAATGCAGTCATATACTTTTCCACTGCCACCCAGTGGATCTCTTGTTGAATAACTACACTATAAATTCAAAGAAGCAACCCACTGGCTGGGAGAATGGAAATGCATCACCTCTCCACCCAAATGAACCTGCACTGAACCAAGGATGCATATGGATTCATATTATTTGAAAGTCTCTTAATCTCTTGCTGTCTTTTGTTATCCCTCCCTCTGTAAGGGTCTTCCTGGCGCTCTTCCTGATGGCAGCGGTGACCTTCTGGTAAGTTTTCAGTAATCCTCCCTCGTCCACCGTGTTATGCACCTGCTGGAGCAGAGTAGCTACAGTAAACAAGATACGTCCTCTGCATCCAGTGTCGACTGGTCCTCAGTGTTTTGTCTCTGTCCCCTGCAGTGTCCTGCAATCTGCCCCCCTGGTCCCTCTGGTCCTCCTGGAATGCCAGGATTCAAGGTGAGTACAGTTGTTATCGTGGTTCTGTTTATGATTTGTTTTGAAATGCATGCTCTTCAATATGTCCCCGGTAATATGCACGATAAAATTATTTTACCTACCCCACCCCACCCTTACTATTGTCCTCAATACATCTCCCTCCACCCTAATGTCAGTATTCACTTCTGCCCCCCTTCTTTATCTTTTTGTTCATGTAGGGTCACACAGGGCATAAAGGAGACAAGGGAGAACCTGGGAAAGATGGGGAGAAGGTGAGTTCATTATACGCCACAAAGTAACCTTGACCATGCCTTTTACCACCATCAGTGGAATAATGTCATAATGTGGTTAGATAAGGCTTGAAGGAATCCATGCAATCCAAAGTGTTGGTTTTATTCAGTTCAACTGTTAATTTTTCCACCTCTCTGTATTATGATTCTGTACCATGTGTCCTGTCCTGTCTCCAGGGTGACTCTGGTCCACCTGGCCCACCAGGTATTCCAGGCACAGTGGGTCTTCAGGTGAGTCACATAAACAGAATTCAGACATATACATATTCACAATATATTATTTCACTACTGTTATTATTTCACCTGTTGGCTGCACATCAGGGTATCTTTGGGGAATTATTAAATAATCCTAGTGGCTTTTGATGTTTGAAAGTGGTTTCTCAATGCTCTGATGCTGTGTTTCAGGGCCCACGTGGTCTCAGGGGGCTCCAGGGCCCGATGGGAGCTGTAGGAAACAGAGTAAGCAAGACTTATGATTTCGAGATGCTCAATTTCCTATCAATAACAATTCAATCATTTAAGCTGTGTATATGTTTCCTCACTGTACTGCTGTGACTTAATACGGTTTCTCTCTAGGGCCTGCCTGGTTTCAGAGGTAAACCTGGTATTGCCGGCATCATTGGAAAGACAGTGAGTCTCTCCTTGTTTGTAACACACTTTGAATAAGTACCATGTTGGTAGTAGTCCATAGCTAGAATAGACCACTGGTCCCATCAATGAATAGCTGTGTGTGTTTCATCTGATGCTTCCAGGGTGATGCTGGAGAGAAAGGACCACAGGGATTCAAAGGACCCAAAGGAGAAATTGTAAGTAAATGACTTTCCACATGGTCACATTAACAGTACATTGTCATCTTTGAGTATTTGTAAGAAATAAAATACAGTCATGCCTTAAAGGAGATGTTGAAGTTCCTCTGTTGTGCCAGTAACAAATCACTGTCCCTTTCAACAGGGTAAAATTGGTCCCAAAGGAGCTCCTGGTGGAGCAGGACCCAAAGGGGAGCCCGTAAGTGCCTTTCTGAACATTTATGCATTAAAAATATATATTACAAATAATATACCATACATATCACATATTATGTCACCTCTCAGATCCATGAGCATCATACTTGTTGTCTTCCACAGGGCATTCCTGGCAGAGATGGCAAAGATGGTACACAGGGATTGGACGGTGAGAAGGTAAGTTACACCTTTTTCTCCCAGCATGCTCATTGCTTACATTAGTCATGAGTCCACGGCGAGAGCGTGAATTGACGTCACAGTGACGGTGTTCTCTGTGTTGGTAGGGTGATGCCGGACGCTCTGGCGTACCCGGAGAGAAAGGACCCAACGGCCTTCCTGTAAGTATTCCAGATGAGGCTTGAGTGTGTCCTGTCCCCTCTGGTTTTGTCCCACCAATGGATAACAAGGAAATTCTATAATTCACATTGCTCTCCGTACTAAGTACCAAACTATTTAAGTGGTTAAGATAGAAATTCCATGGAGCCATTGTTATATTCAGTATCAGCATCTTTCCCTTCTTTCACTTTATATCGCTGTATTGTGGGAATATTCCCTCACTGCAGTCATTGTTCTATTTTTCTCTTCCAGGGTTTACAAGGAAAGGCTGGTGGGAAGGGATCTAAAGGAGGAGTTGTGAGTATTACAACGTAATACAAAGCCTATCAAACTTGAACCTTACAGATAAGATTAGGACCATGGAGGACCAACTATTTTGTTTTACCTTCTCTCACACCAGGGTGATCCAGGGAAGATGGGAGAGACGGGACCCTCTGGAGAGCCAGGTATTCCTGTATGTATCTGATGGGCTTCTGGGGAATTACTGGGTTACAGTCTCTCTATATGTCAATTAACTCAACATGGGACTTGGTTTACAATGTTGCGTCCAGTCTCTGAGCTCTACTGACCTGTCACCACCATCTTTTGTCTCCTCCCACAGGGTGAGATTGGGATCCCAGGAGAAAGGGGAATTGCAGGACCCAGAGGAGTCGCTGTAAGTTGTCATGGTTACAGGTGATGTGTGTGCTTTCTCTGTTGTTGAGAAGCAATTAAGAATTACTGCAGTGCTAGTATATAACAGCTACAAGAGCTTTGTAGCCATTACAGAACCTGTGAGAATAGTCTTTGCCTCCTTTTTGGGCCACATTTGGAGCCTTTCTGCAAAATAGCTGGCCATCTATTAAATTCAGCCAATTCACAGATATTAATAAATTATATATTTATAGGTCTGACAGTCTCATTGGCAAAAGACAAGTAAAGGAAACAGGCTAAAGCTGAGGCTGGTCTCAGTTGCCAACACTTTAAAGTGTACTATTCTAATTAGCCTTGTGAATATTTGAATGCATAATAATTGGAAAAGGACATGGATGGAAAGCACCCACCTTATAGAAGCACAATGTATAGCAGCATACAATATGAATATGTTCATACACCCACCCACAAATCTCTAAGAACACATTGCCAAGCAATTAAATATTAAGACAAAATTGAAATAGCAGAGTAATAAACTATTGTAAACTATTGACCTGCAGAATATGTTGACAGTTGGAAAGGGAAGAGACTGTGCTACAGAAGTAGTAAGAGTAATGGCTGCTGATCCAGTGGCTTGCTAAGGTGGAGTCGGTAGTAATGGAGGGCCAGTGGTGAGAGCAGGTATTCATAAAGGAGGGATTCATAGACAGAGAGGTCTTTGTTTTTCACATCAGACCCTGCAGCGAGGGAAAAAAGGACACAACAGCAGTTCTAAAGCCAGGTGGAACGTCCTCCTCCATGCTGGGCAGAGATTCACTTTCAGAGGATTCCTCAGTAGAATAGGATAGGAATCAACACACTACTATCACACACTACACCACCTAATGCAGCATACATCACACAACCGTCCATTTCAAAGAGACATATAGTCCGTTTTGGGAAGATTTAATACTCTGAAATGTTATCAAGAGAAAAAGTCTTGACGAAGAGAGAGGGAAAGTCTGGTAAATGTCAAGGTGTTATCTGTTTTGTATTACTACTGTATGGTCATTCTGCTGGACTGGCATGATGATGTCTGTTTCCAACAGGGTGGCATTGGACCAGCGGGCAACATTGGGCCTCAGGGAGTGAAAGGCTTCCAGGTCAGTTGCATGACATCATTCAATCATTAGTTTTCATTATCAAATTAACATATTGGCTTTCATTATATGATGTTGCCCGTCTTTGTGCTTTCCTGCAGGGGGTAAAAGGAGCTATGGGGGATCCAGGTCTTCCAGGTCCTACTGGTATCCGTGGAGGATTTGGTGAAAGGGTGAGTTTGATGTCCAGGTAAATATGAAACGTCTGCTGGGGCCAAGGATTGACAGAAGTGTCCACCAGTAGCATCCAGTGTAATCCATGGCTCGCTTTTAGTCATCTGGCACCCAGTCAAAACATACCCAACCACCACACCAGGAAACAGAATCTGAGGAACTACGTTGGCATTTATACAGGCCAGATTACAGGACTTGACCTGCTGACCTAATACTGACTTGTGGTATCAAATCTACTGGAAAGGACTAAGTAGAGCCCTAACACTCATAATCTCTTCAACAGGCCTCTCCTTGAAATTCTAATCTAGAGCTTTGACAAATATCTGTACGCACAGGCATACAGACACGCACACATATACAAAACAATGAAACACACACACACACACAAACAAACATGCACATAGAGACAGCAAGGATATGTAGCTCTTCCAGCTAGAATCATGGGAGGGTATGTCAATAACCAGGGCATCCCACCTCAGTCTCAGTGGTGTGTACTCAAACTGTACCCAGGAGAGGGCTGGTGAACAAAGTGGCCTCCTGTTCAGAATCTGAGGACAGAACAAAGCCCGTCTTTATACAGCTCCTGGTTCCCCTCAAGCAGCCCACCTCACTTCCTTTCATCCCCCTTCCATCTCCCACAGCCTGCCTTCCACGAAGCCACGGGCATTTGCTACCTCTAACTACTGGCTCTCCTTTATTCAGGAGTTTTCACAATCTCTCACTCGTTCTCTCTCTCCTTTTTCACCCTTACAGGGTCCAGTTGGAACTTCTGGCCCTAAAGGAGAAATGGTAAGGATTTGTGGCACTGAGTTTCTCTGTCAAAGTTCAGGCTGGACAAATTTAAATCTGACCTCCACTGAATGTATATAAGTAGTATATAAGAGAGAATGGAAATCATTATGTTTTAATATACTGTATAGGCATTTTTTGTCCATAAGGACACTTATGTTACTATGTTATGATATAAGTAACCTTCTATTTCCTGTTTAGGGTGTGGCAGGGAGTGATGGATTACCAGGAGAGAACGGAGAACCTGTAAGTCTTTTCCTAATTTCATATGCTCAGAGAAGCAGTACTTGTGACCTATAGACTGTAACTGTGTTACCAGTAATTAGTATACTCATGTACTGTAGCATGTAATATTCTGTATGGGCAAATCACATGTTTTTTTTCAATACCTGTAACTTAAAGTCAATTTCCTCATTTCCAGGGTCCTTTTGGACCAGTTGGCCAAAAAGGAGAGGTGAGTTTTATAATGTTTTTCCTTCAAACTTGCAGTGGGGCCTTGTCACTCGCGTTTCCTCTGTAACAATTTTGCAATATTTTACACCACTATCTATGTGGACAGAGGTGGTTGTGGAAAGAGCCCACTTGATAACCTCAATGACATACCCACTCTCACCCACCCCCGTCCTCTAACTTCCAAACCAGTTTTCTACGTAGGTGCTCACCCAAAGGATAAGGGATTGTTACATCAGATGCTCTGTATGGGTAAAAGTCAAATGATCTTCAGTCGTTCGCTCCAAGTTTCCTCTGTGTGTCTGCTCCCTCACTAACCATTAAAAACTGGTGCCCACTTGTCAGACTCCTTGCACATGATTGTACCTCACATTCCAGGTTTAAGAGGATTAATTAGTGAGAGGTATTGCTGCTGTAGCTTTATTGGCCGGTTCACCGCAATCGCCACAAGGGAAAGACAAGTTAAGCTGCAGCACAATTAATGTAATTATAGACACAGCACTGATGGGCCTCACAAACTCTGTCTCACTGATTTACTGTTGGTGTGTTCATTAGAGTAATTATCAAGCAACAAGACACCATATGAATCATCCCACTCATGGTATCAAGGGACGGAGTTTGTTCCTTGTTTGGTATTTAGTAGATGATCGAATCAGAGGCTTATGGATTTCTTTTTTTCAGAATTGGAAGAAGTGGATTTTTTCATCCTAGCAAAAGGTCATGAGAGTTATTCATCTGATAACTCTGTTAGATCATTTTTGTTGTTTTTGGTCATAGGCAGGGAAACACGGTGAGCTGGGACCTAAGGGTGTGGTCGGGCCGCAAGGAGAGCTCGGGGCAAGAGGGGCCCCGGGAAAACCAGGACTAATGGGCTTCCAGGGTGAACAGGGTCTGCCTGGAATTGCAGGAAAGACTGGCGTACCTGTGAGTGCTTTTGTTGACTTTGTACATTGCAACACAGGACAAACCTGTGGAATGCCTCTGATTCACTGAAACATATTAACAAGCTATTGGGAACTGATGGATTTTTAAAATAAACCTCATGAATGAGCATGCATTATGAAAATATCTTCTGCACTTGTGTTTCAGGGTAAACTGGCAAGTGAACAGCACATCAGAGAGCTGTGTGGCTCAATGATCGATGGTGAAGATCTTAACCTTAATTGTCAATCATTCACTCAAGTGTTTTCATGACCCGAAAGGTAAACTAACTGACTTGGAATTTGTCTTCTGTCTTTTCTATCTCAGATCAGATTGCACAGCTGGCTGCTAACTTAAGAAGACCCCTGGCCCCTGGTGTGGTGGGCCGCCCCGGCCCTGCTGGGCCTCCAGGAAAGCCAGGTGCTGGCGGCTCAATTGGGCATCCTGGGGCCCGTGGACCACCAGGGTACAGAGGGCTGCCAGGAGACCTTGGAGACCCTGGTCCCAGAGGTAAGAAAAGAGAAATATATCGAGTTTTGAAGGTCTTCTCTTGGTAGGAGCACTTAAAGTGTTCTTCTTCTTGAATTGTACAATTACATAATTTTATTGTCTATTAAAGCATTCTGTTTCCACAACAGGTGATTTCGGTGAGCAGGGTGACAAGGGACCCATTGGCAAAGCCATTGAAGGGCACGTTGGAGACCAAGGATACCAAGGTATGTGGCCTGATACAATATACTAGAGTGTTTGGAGCAGGAATAGGATATAGAATATTGGAGATCAAGAACTGCCTGTGTTTGAAAACAATGTTTTCCCTGCCAGTTTAAACGTGATTTTACTGCATCCACTGTGGGATCATTTGTATTATTAACATATTCAAACACCCAACTACCATAACAAACTACCTGCCTGTCCACAACAAGGCACAATACTCTTGGATGCATTATGCAACTTCAATGTATGAAATATTTTCTCACCCTAACCTGCAAGTCTTACAAAACAGTGAAAATCCATTATTAGGCTCATTCCCTGTATGCTGTGCCCACAGGTCTTCCAGGAGTTAATGGAATTGTCAAAGATGGGCGTGATGGATCTCCAGGAGATCCGGGTGAGCCTGGAGAGTCAGGCAGGGTAGGTAGGACTGGGCACCACGGATCCCCTGGAATCTGTGACACTTCAGCCTGCCAGGGGGCATCAGCCGCCGGGAAATCCAAAAACCATTAAACATTACTTCCTGACACCATCCACCCCTGGGAGGAGGGGTGATGAGAGGGGAGGAAGGAGGAGAGGAGGAAAGAGAGACAGATCACAAAAATGTCCTCTTTATATAAATAAAACATCTATCGCAGGATGGGAAGAGTAACATCAAAAGATGTGATATTTTGAGAGGAATAGAGGAACATCCCAGGAGTGACAGAAACATCAGAGCAACTAAGAGACTAAAAATCAAGATGAGATTCATAAATGAAGTGGACAGAAGCAGTGAAAAGAGTGCAAGAGAACTGCATTACTCCAAATACCATCACAGATAAGACTTGACTTAAAAACTGGAAAAATGTAGGCCATTCTTTGTTCTGAGTCCTTTGTGTGTAAAAACGTTGTACATGTTGTTTCCATGCCCCCATTATCTTGGTTAACATCCCTCTGGCAGATAGCGCTCTTAGCACAACTGTGATTGTCTTTGAAGTGAATGTGCAAGTATCATGGTCCTTTAATGTAAATCACAGGTGTTACCTCACAATACAAGCTTACACAATGTAAAATATGGAGATAGATACCAGAGGTGAAAAGTAAGTATCTGTCAAGGAGCTGTGTATGTACTGTAACAGGAATTAAAAAACAAATACCCAAGTGCCCAGAAATTGTGTATATTAATGCAAAAACCTTTAAAACTTTTGAGTATTTTTTTTTTTTACAGCTTGTGAATTTGTTTTTTTCTTCATATTTTTTATTACGTCTGAAGTTGATAAAGGTCTCCCTTGCAAATAAGATTTGAGAATTAAAAACTAAATGAAAGTTGTGGATGGAGAAATCAGATATTGTAACTAGAAGAATCTAAGGAGCAATTTGTGTGTCTTTTTTTCAATTCTGCAATGACCACATCCACTATGTACTACCGGTGCTGTAACTATTAAATATACATGACTTTAAATACTATTTATTATTTGTGGGTGACTGTTGTATGTACAGTAAGATGCTACAGCGTCATGTTGTAAGAAAGAACAAATAAAGCCACTTTTCAGTAAAACATTACTCTTTTCTACATATCAAATTAACAAACTGCATTTTCCTATAATATAATGAACACCATGCAAGTCAAGTAGTCAAATGAATTTACAAAGTAGCAAACCTCATTCCCATTTCAAAATCTTAAATGACAGATAATAAATATAATAAATAATAAAACACATTCAATGTAGACGCTAGACAAACTGAACAATATACATCTAGAGCATTTGTATTAATGAAGTTTAACTCTGCTACAAGTGCTGAACATTGTTAAAAACATTAATTGAAAATTCAAGTAAATTAAATTAGAATCATACATATCTAAGATGCACATATGATTAAAAATAGCTGAATTGGTGATAGATATACAGCTGAAATCTAATCATTGGAGCACCATCTAACCTGTTTTTCAAAGAGAAACAGTGCCACCTATGTATGACTCCGTGCAAAGCAATCTTTACAAAAGAATAAATAAATAAATCAGCTGTATAAAAAATGGCCTGTCAACAGTAGCCTGATCTATCTCCTGAGATGCAGTTGGAGGAAGCCAACCATGTTAGAGTATCACATACATGGTCTGGGAGTGAAAACCTTCCACTTTCTAAATCATTGCAATGTACTTGGAAGCAGAACTCCTCTCAAGTTAATGACACTTGAATGTCACTACAACAATGTAACAAGACATCAAACTAGCTTTTTCCTCAAAAATAGGCCTAAAAATGCTTCAGTACTTGATGTTTTTGTCTGAAAGCAAGTATTCAACAACCAGACCTGATGGGACAACCGCAGCCAGTGAAAGGTAAAATAAATAAATATTTGGTTAATTAAATAAGTTAAATAGTGTGGGGGTCACTGTTCTGCTGCCAGATGAATACTTGGTGTCTCAGCCATCTCCTGGTGGACTGGGACCTGGCCTGAGGTACAGCTGGGTTTAATGCAGAGCCCTGTCTTACCACAGAACGTGCTCTGAAACTCCTGTAAAGGGGGAGAATAGCAGAGTATTGTGGGTATTAAAGGATAATAACAGTGGGGGTGTTTTCTTTTAGGTTTGTGCCTATCATCTAGGTTGCTGCTGTCCTTTACACTATTCCTGGTGGTGTCTGCACACAGTCAGTGTAGTTGGATACATCGGGGCTTGTTTTCCTACCTTCAGAAGAAATAATTAGCTGCCATTCATTTTTGTACAATATGAAAAATAACTTCCAGACAGAAAATTACACACGCTAGATAATCCATCACAGTAAACATAAAGCTTTAATTTGATTTTGTAAAAGTTTCTCCGTTATATCGTTATTTCATTGTGCTTGAGTGTGTCCAGGGTGGGTGTTTTCATATCAGTACATGCATTCAGAGACCTCTCATTGGACCAGAGAATATTTCAGGCTCTCTGACTGGATGAGTGAGGCCGGAGGGCATGCTTGTCACAATGTAAACATATATATATATAGACAAAAACCGTCGCTGACATCCTTTGTGATTATGTTACACTCTGCTTACTGTCAATCACCTGACATGTTAAGGAAGAAATGGAAGTTTCTGCCACAAATTAATCCCTCAAAAACATGTCGCCTTTCAAACTTTATTGTCACATTGTCCTTATTTGGGGTGTCTTTGTTACATGTGACAGCAGTCAATTTCAGGCTAGGTCTGACACCGTAAATCTTGTATTTGAAAAACAATGAAAAACAAGTACGTGTTAAAACATCTATTTACATACTGCATGCATTGTAAAATGATTGGGGGGAATGTAAACTAGATGTAGACAGTAGTAAATGGGCTATAACTCTAAATTACACCGGTATTCTCTTTTAAGGGGGAAGTGAATCACCATTACATAGTAGAATCAATCCAGAATTTCATAGCTGAGCTGCTATGGCAAAAAAACACCTAAAACACTATTTCCACTTCTCACCCTGGATAACAATAGTCATAGTCAGTTGTATTACTTATTACTTAGGCGGCATGAGGTGATGTAATTAAGAGCTCTTCACCTCCCAGCTCCAGGTTTCTAGTCTCAAATAATTAAGCTGCAGGATGATCAAAATGTTTCAGATCATAGGCCCCGGGAAACTTTTACACCAAGGTGAAACAAGACAAATATTTACCTCTTTGAAGGTGTCTCCATACACATCTTTGATGTACTTAAGGAAGGCAGTGGTCCACTGCAGGGTGGTGGCTTTGTCCGTATCTGGGTGACAGAATGGCACCAGCATGTTGAGCTCATCACAGCACAAACGAATCCTCCTCCTGCACAGCGGTACAGGAAATGCAGCATTACACTTGGGTACTTTTTGATTCCGAATGAATAGGAAGAGGGATACAATTGGCCCTCTCGCATTTTATAAGTGGATATTTTCTAACTCCAGGGGTCAATATAAACAAGACTAGGTGTCCCTAGTGATGGCTGGGCAGTTCTGGTCATGCCTCCAGGCATGTGCACTTCAAAATGTTAAACTGGCAATACGTTAAACCCCAGGGCAATGTATGGAGCTGTGCCTACAGCCCAGCCCTAAAAAGAAAACAGAGAATCGTGAGTAAGGGGTAAAAGGGGTGAGCACTTACAATGTTCTCTTAGCTACATTCCTCACAAAACTCAGCACTATGAAAGTGGAAAAAACATTTTAAAAACACAATTTGTATTCTAGGAGCTACAAATATAATTTAGTAAACTGACTGCATTCACTTCTGTAATGTTCATAAGTCTCAAGATCAAGTAGCCTATTCAAACATAATTGGTACAGCCTAGATCAATCCATGCAATTGTATTAGTGTGCTGCAAATTTAGGGAGTAAACTGTGGTAACTATGTACAAATAACTGATTTTGTAAGTCCTTGTCACACAAATTACATATGGAAGGCTGCACAATTATTAAAGACAAGTACAGCTGTTTCTAATGACTGTTTACCTGCGGTCCCTCTCCTTGCTGTTGTGTCTCTCCCTGCGCTGGCTACTCTCCACACAAGATCCTGCTCTCTTCCTGGTGCTGCTCCCTGCTTGTCCATTTGAGTCTGGGGCAGCCTTAGCAGCCTTGAGGGACCGAGGGCCACGGGCCCTATCACGCTTAATGGGGGCAGCAGGCTTGGCAACGGCATTATCTACGTAAAACATGAGGGTGTGTATAAGAAGAAGTTGAAGACAAACTTATATCTGCAGTGTAGTATGAGACAACAAATAAGTAAAACTGTAAATAAGACACAAGATTAGAATACTGATTTTTACTTTCCACTTTCACCAAATGCTCCTCCTCTGTTGGGTTGGTGCAACTGATACACTGGACTTTGGTAACAACCCTCTCTGGGCGATAACTGAATGAGAAATTCTTGGGGTTGATCAAACCCTGATGCTTGTTGGGTTCAACCATGTGAGGAATATGGCCAAACACCTGGGATTAAAACAGACAAATTGATTCAACAGTGCATTCAGCCAGTGCCTTTGGAGCAGTGAGAAAAAACAGTTATTTTTCTCATCATACTTGTCCACACATGCCAGCGATTGGGTTGAACATGCCCCCTCCATATGGGTTTGAAAGCTCAATAGGATTAGCTCGATCGGATCTCATCCACTTCTGCATTTGTGGATGTATGACTGCCTCTTGAGCCTCCGCGGACTGCTGAAGTATTGTCCAAAAACTGAAACACAACAGAGGAGATATTGCACATTCCATAGCAATGAGTATTCCAGCATTACATAGATATTAACAAATAGCACAACACTACATCAGTGAAGCCTACTTGCTAAGAACTGCCGACTGAGCATCTTGCTGTCTGGGGATGTCACCAGGCATGCAGTTAAACCTTTTCTCCAAGCAAACTCTAGCAGATGGGTGGGGTCGGGTCAGCAAAAATGTGCTACTGTTGGCAGGTGGTTCTGCCTGGGTCACATTGACTTCACTTCTGACTCTGGCCAGCACAGAACCTGGGACCTCTCCACAAGTGGTCGGTGTCTTTTCTCCTGGCAGACTGCTCATCAGAGATTGCTCATCAGTCGAAGTTGACAGGTCAATAGCTTGGGTGGTTGGGGAGGGAGAAATCACCGTGGACCCAGCATCTTTAGTAGTCGCTGTAGCGGGGTGAAATCTGACATCTGACCCATTGGGATCCGCAGCTTGTGCCTCCATGTGTGTCTGAATAATGTGCTGAAGGTGTGTGTATTCAACTTCTGTCATCTCCGTTAGATTGAGCTCGGTGCCCAAAATCTGCCCCTGATCATGTGTCATACATCCACTTTGGCTCACAATCACCCCAACAGAGTCACAGCTATATTCTCTGGATGACGGTGACATATGGATGGTTTTACAAGCTGTCGAAAAGTTTGACATCCTTGACTCTAGAGATGGGAAAGAGATCAGGAGAAACTTTATGTGGCTATACTGACTTCAACTAACGCTGGTTTGCTAAATGACCGTAGTTTAGATAGCTGACTGGCCCAGAGAGCGTGCACTGTAGGCACTAGGTTAACCTTTTCCCGCCCTGAGACATTACCTCATTCAGTCAAATGGCAGCTACGGACCTAGCATAAATTAGCGTTGCAGTTGGCTTGAACAAGCTATTATGCCCCTGACATTACATTAGGTGCTGATAATTAAAAAATAAGCTATATCCAGGGCTGCAAGAAGTCAGCCTGTACCACAATTACCGAACGCTAACGTCAGTCAGTTAGCAAACAAGCTGTAACGTTAAGCTAAGTTAGCAAATTCGGGATAACGTTGAATTTCTGTGCAGAAGTCCAACATCTTAAAAGTGGTAAAATATGTATCACCACACAAACGCGTTCACATTTCCCAGAGCAAACTGCTAACTTGCCCGATTGATGATAGCTATACTGTCAACAGGCCGACGACAAATGAACAAAAAGCCCGTATTCCTTAGTGACTCACCTTTCTACCGGTGGGCCGTCGTCTTCGACTGAACTCCAGCTGGTGGTCGCGGGTGGCAACTGACGTCGTAAGCGTTCAAATCAAGCTCATATTCACCAATACTAATTTATAGCGTTGGTGAATATAGTAAGCAAGTAGTAATAAAAACTGAGGACAACTTACTGGTTCCGTTAGTTTCTGACAAAATCACCATGGCTTTTCCCATTGACAAATATGAAACAATTTATCCTGAGCAATTAACTGCATGAACTTTAAACTAACTTAAAAAACTACAATAAAGTTCATAGAAATAAAATATTGTAAAGTCGTTTACCAGCCACTGTCAATAAAGGAAGTTTATTTTATATAGAAATTGAATCATTGTCATGTTCAGTGCATCTGTATAATAATAATAATAAATATAAGTATATAAATACTAATATGAGGCTACCAGGCAAAGTCTTTTTAATAAGGTAGACAAAGAAAATGAATTTGTGTGGCTGGAAGACTGAAAAGCTGAAACGGCTCTTTCAATATGAAACTTTTGCATTTGCCACTTTCTTAGAAAAGGCTTGGTCAATGAGGAGGAAGGCAAAGTATATACAGTGTCATGTTTCCAGTGTCTATGTCTGTATGTGTATGTGTACGTGTATGTGCAGCATGTATATTTATGTGCAATATGTAGCCTATGTACATTGTATAAGTACGGTGATGTGGCTTCATTTGCTTATTGAGAATGTCCACAAGGGTACAGCACTAACTGGAAGCCAGGATCATGTTAAATTGTTTGCATGCGGGGAAATGCTCGGGGAACGGGGGGCTGCTGCATAGCCGGGTGGAGAGACGTGTACTG
>OMLI01101357.1:6509-24337 GCA_900302605.1 Rondeletia loricata
ACACACACACACACACTCACACAGATACACACACGCACACACACACACACACACACACACACACACACACACACACACACACACACACACCAATAACATATCTATGTGCCTCTATTCCTTATCGGTGTTCCTAAGGGCAGACAAGATTCAGTATTGACATGTGGCCTGACACCAACTTGGCTCTGGCCCAGCTTGCCTGGCCTAATTGGCCAAGAGACCTCTTGTTGGTCCATGCTATTGATCAGGCACATAGCTGATACAGATAGGTCACTGGGAGAGGACAGAGAAACTGGCAGATATACTGTACATAACCGCCGCCACATCTGGACACGACGTCTTAAGCTCTGCTGCTCCCTCGGCAGAGCTGTGTTGCAAGCAAAGACGATGATAGGATCTCCACCCCTGAGGTGCAGGGGTCCAGAACCTTGCCACGAGCTGATTCACGCACACTGATTGTCCTTTATTGTTACCAAGGGGATGATGGCACCACCAAATGGAGGTTTCTGAATGCTGTGACCCCCAAAGATCTGTAGACACTGTCTGCTTTAACAATGCCATCACAGGCAGGGAGATGAAAACCCCACCACACTCTCAAGATCCTCTCTTTGTTTGACATTGCAGCGAATATAAGAAAAATAGCAGATATGAGATTGCTGAGGAAAAGCCTGTCTGGGGCACGGCTGAATGAAATGGTATGCATGCTGATGTTGTATCTATCAGCACAAACATCCTATACATGATTATTTTTTCCCCTCCACTTTCACCCTCCTTCCTAATTCACATTCATCCCAGATCACGGCGTCTCATTCTCATCTTTTTTCATTTCAACTCCTCTTCATCCTCTTCCTTCACAAGCAGTCCAGCCATTTCAGTGTAAATAGTGTCTATGCTTATCTGCCTCTATTTAATCCTCCTCTCTCATTCTGTACAACCTTCCCTCAGATCCCAGCAAAACCCATATGGGAAACATGTATGTGTTTATGAGGCCTGCCATACAATATGTCCTGCACTACCTTGTAAAAGGCGATACATTCTTCTTTATGGGGAGCACCAATTTTCATATTCTCCACTGTGTGTGAGGTACACTCCCATATGGCATTACATTTATGATGCATGACAAGGCATACAATTTTCAATCTCCTGTGCAGCACGCTGCAAGTAACCAGAGCTGTCCAAAAGTCATGGCTGTGACAATGGAGATCAATATACATTTTTCTTTCTATGTGGCCGGTTCTCTGTATTCCTCTCCATGTTTCCATAAAATCCTTGCATTCAGGCAAATTTCCGTGTCATTCAAAACAGCCCACAGTGTAAGAGTATAGCTGCCTAGAGCTGTTCTGGGTGGTATTGTTGGACAGTATGTCCACTCTTGGACCCTTCACCAACACACAAACATGCACACACACATTCACACCAACCAGCTTATTCTGCTTCCTGTTTTATTGTCAATATCAGTCGGTTCAGGGGTTGGCGGGGTTGGCGGGGGCTGGATTGTTGAGGTAAAGATGATGACAGCTCTTGCAGAGATACTAGAGCAGCATCTTGGGAACCCCTGGAGGTTGTTATTAGGCTGCTATGAAATCTGCTCCCCATCAGACCTTCATCAAGGTGAGGAGGGGGTGGGTGGGGGTGAAATATACATGTTGATTCTCTTCTGCCTTCCTATATCTTCCTCTCATCAACGCTCTCCGTTTCCCCCTCTCTAACACACAAACACACACATCTCCCTTAAGTATCGTACCACCTATTTTTCAGTCAACACACAGTCTCCCTGCACGCTTGCAAGAAGGAATTGATCAGAAGGGACACTAATCTTGTTTGTTTTTTATTTCACGAACAAGTACACCTCAAGGCAAGCAGAATGCACTACATCATGACACCAGAACCTGTTGTCAGAAAGCTCCCACACTCCTCACGCAATGCCTGGCTGCATCCCAAAGCTCCAAAAACCACTCCTCCTTTCCTCCACCACCTCCTCCTTTCCTCTGTGACCCGGAAATTGATGTTGGTGCCGCCATGTTGCTTGCTGTCCCAACAGTGGAGGAGATGAGAGAAGCCGCTCCTGATGTCTCCTTCAGCGGAGGATGCACAGGTGTTTTGGGGGGAAGTGATCTCACTGTGATCACGCCCAGAATATGACATCTTTGACAAAGCTTGAAGAAACATAAGGGAACCATATGGGATGAAAACCTAAAACCAATTTTGGGGATTTTCATTTTTTAACTTCAATTGAAAGATCATATGGTCCTCTATAGGGTGAGACAATTCTACAACGCTAGGGCTGATGAAACCCTTTCAAAACCATTTGGATAAACTCAAAAAATTTATGGCTGTCAAGCTAAAAACAAGGCTGACTTTCTTATATCGTGAAAAGTTAGCAAGAGTCAAATTTGTCAGAATTGTGCCCACTAGGAAAATTCATTCACCAATGTAGGCTGTGGAAAAAGGTTCATTCATGAATGCGTGTCAAGACTACATAGACATACTGTATAGCCTATGTTAATCATCAAATGAACATCGGCAGGAAAATATGAATATGACATCCATATTTTACTTTGATTGGCTATAAGGCATATTGTGGGCTTGTGCTACATTAGTTATGATAGGGCCACTTCATCAATAGCAGACATCTATTTTTAAGCGGTGCAGCCGCTTCTATACATGACACGTGTGTCCATGTGTCCGTCCGTGTGTGTGTCTGTTCGTAGCATGAGATTTAGACCAATCAGGAGTAGCCTATGCAAATCAGGAGTAGCCTGCGTAAAGATCTTGCTGGCTTTGCCACAAAGTTTCCATTAAATTTTTTAAGATGATTGCTCATAAACCTGTACCGCTTACTTCACCACCTGGGTGTGATTTTGATGATGGAGTAGCAAATAAACTGTCCCAAATAGCCTCCACTTTCCCTCACTCTCTCCGTTCCTCCACTCCATCCCTCCCCTCATCTCCTCCAAGTTACTTTCTGGTAGCAGAGGAGTGGTAGTGAGGGAGGGGAGGAAATGAGGAGGAATGGAAAAGCTTTAGGATCCACCCCGATTCTAGTGAACAGCCACCAATCATTCCATGAAATCAATGACAAAGACAGAGAGAGTGTTTGTTAAGTAGTTTTTGGAGAGCGGGGCATGCAATTGGGATGCCATGCACTTCAACATTCACCCCCTGAGACTAAAATCATGGATTGGCCTAAGCAGGTTGCCTTGGGTTGTCTTGATCTTTGCTGTTTGTGTGATGTTGTCATCAGAGTAACTTACATGTTGGGAATTCTTGGACATTTTGAATGTACAATTAATATACTTGGGTCTGATACTTTACGTTGTTATATTGGTCAGCTTCACAGGCAAAACAGGTGGCGTGCTTGAAACTAGCACTAAGCTAGTTTTCACTTGTTTTGTATTTGCCCTTGTTGCAATAACAAATATTCAGACTTGCAGAAGAACAACAACAATGTTCACGTGTGATTACAAGTTTTGAAGTAAAAGAAAAAATGCTGGCAGTGTTGTAACCTCCCTAGAGCCTGCAAGATTATGTTTATAACACAAGAGTAATCATTTTGCAATTGCTGTCAGAAAAAGTTGTACGGTTTGCAATTATGTGTATTTGCATTTTGCAAAGGGAAGAGTAATCTGACTCCATGTGGATAGGTGAGATGCAGCTTTAGTGCATGGTGTAAGAGAAATATGGATAATTCATATATCGATACTATCCAGATGCGAGACGCATGTTAATGGTGTAAAGAGGCCTTGGAGTATTATGACATGCAGGAGTGACACGTGTGATTCGTGTGTCATTCTTTTGCCAAGAGAAAAACATTTGCATCCACTCACCAAAACGTTCTCTCACACCTTCACACACACACACACCAAATCAGACACACACACACACACACACACACACACACCAAAACACACATATCTAACTAATAAAAGAGCAAACCTCCGTCTGTATCTCTGTCTGTCTGTTTCAGTTTTCCTCGGACACTGTCGGCCCGACAGCATTGTGATTTGGCACGGGTACCGGGTGGGGTCCAGACGGTGACGGGGCCGGATTTTGGCCCCGCCCCCAAAGGGGCATCAAGATGTAATAGCAAACTCTTCTTATCCAGTGCATTATTTTTAACGTGCTTTGTTTTCACTGTAGCAGCTGATAAAAAAAGTTGATGTCAGGTCTGTTTACTTGGTGCATAGATACACTACCTATTCAAACCACCAGGCTGGAGAAAGGCAGTGGGTGGACACAGAGCTGGTGTGAATAGGGATCTGATTTGTGAGGCATGAATCATTTAAAGTGACTCTCACAGCTCATTCTAAGCCCCTTCTGTCAGCTGTGAGAGAGTTTGCTCTAATCCATTGTCACTGGGTGGATTAATTTGCATAATTCCACTATTGTGGAATCCCAGATCTTTTCCTGTCTCCTCCTTTGCCCATCATCACACGGCAAGAAATCTCAAACCACCGCTACTTGTTGCTTTGGAGAACAGGAGCAGAAAAAGCAAGAGATGTAGGGCAAGAATGAGCGAAAAGGAAGAGGGGAAAAGACTCAATGGTGCAAGGGGGTGAATGAGAGGGCGGTATGATGGAGACATGATGAAGAGAGAGGAGATACAGAGAAAGAATGAGTGGAGGACAAGGGAAGGAAGAGGGAAAGACAGATAGAGAGAAGAGAGGAAGCTACCCGTTCAGTGAATTGAATACAGAGCAATTTTCTGTTACTTAAAAAGTCATTTATCTATGTCGACAGTCTATTAGTCATGTATTCGAGTGTGACCCTCCCTCCACACACCCACACCCACACACCCACACACACACACACATATGTTTGTGTGTCTCTGTGTGTATGATAAGGCTGTATTGCTTATCCTCCAGGGATGAGAGCTGGAGGGAAGAGAGGCAGTACTAAATTGCAGAGACAGGATCAATATGTAGTTAAGGGGTGGTGTTACACCTCTCAAAATGAACATTGTGTAATATTGCATTAGCCCTACCTGGATTATTCTGAAACTGTAATCTGGACAGATTACCTGTCAATGAAAAGCAATCGGTCATTGATTACTAAAATTTGAGGGCAATGGGTTACTGCTTAGTGATTACTTTTTAGATTATTGCAGGGCCGATGCAAGCAAAGTGAGTTAAGTCAGGGCCTACCTAAATGCAAATGCTTATGATTTTAAAATGTATTCAGTGTGGCTAACTAGGCAAAAATATCCCCTACACCAGAGATGGTGTAGTGGTTAGGTCCCCTACCTTTAACCCTGCTGGCATGTGATCAAGTAGTAATGCTTAAAGCATTAAGGAGTTAGTTTCAAGAGAATCCGTTTTTCCTCATTAATATGCAAAGGTGCTCCAAATCCTAATCCAATCATCTACTCCATACTGTGGCGTAAGTATGACATTTCTATCCTATATTGTTCTTGAGTTATTGTGTTCACAAGCATGTGTCTACAGACAGACAGACACACACACAGACAGACACACAGACGCCACCATGACGACATAATGTCCCGCATACCATGTACCAGGGTGGCGGACTATAAGAAAGGAAATGGAACGCTCACTCTCCTAAATAAATAGATAAATCTAAATGAAAAGGCACAATTTACAAAAATAGTGTGGTTTAGAGAAAAATTCTTAGCACACATGGCAAAAACAAAAGTGCTGCACAAGTCTCTTTTCTCTACGTGACTGTTGGTAGCAGCAAGAAATGATAAGGTCATAGAAGCTAAAGGAAGTGAACCCAAGCTATTGTTCCTATTAAATAGGTGATAATATACTTTTCATACCCAAAGGGAACAAGGGGGGCAGTCACATGTGGTATTCAATTTGTATGCTGTCACATTCATACACTTACAAAAATTCTTGCAAACTGCCCAGTACAACCACAGTCTTTTTCTGTTGGCCGATGAGTAGCTATACTTGGGCAAATGAGGGTTACAGCATGTGCCTTGCCTTAGGGAGACCGAGAGAGGCTAAACCAACAAATCTATGTTTCATAATTATAACTGAAAATTCATGTTAATGATTCACTGAGCATAGCTGCAAGAAATTGTAACAAGGTCAGAGAATGTATTGCAGAGACAACAGTTGTAACTATTGACTAGGTGATTATATATATTTAATACCGATTTAATCCCCACAAGCCCCACAATACACGACAGGCTTTTCTGCGCTTTAAGAAAGGGAACGGGATAGTTGCATGTGGCTGTCAGTTGCTTTTGCTCTTTCAAAAGCTTCCTTTAGGGAAGTTGAGGCAAAAAATCTATGGTTCAAAATTGTAACCTTCAAAAATGCATATTAATAATTCAGATATAACTAAAACCCCTTCGAGGAGTAGCCATAATCAGATTACACAATTTTTCAATAACTTTTTTTGGGTTATCTGATTACATAATCAAAGGTTTGCTGGCCCAGTATGTTTATTCATATGAGCTCTCAGCCAAACCAAGTGGACCATCAATCAACATACTCTAAATGGAATTGACTTGCTTCTCAAGAGAAAATCATGTCCCCTTACTATGTGCATTTGATGGCTTTATTTGCCACCTCTTCCTTCCACCAGAGAGCGGAGCATGTTTACTGATGCACGTATGCAGTAGCCATGATGGAACCCCATAGGAAACAAATAGTGTCCCCAGCCTGGTCTATACTGTCATGGATCATAAAGAGGAGTTCATTGTTATTACTTCCAATGTTACGCTCAATGATGGATCTGGTTGTGATTGAAAGACATATCATGCTAAGAACACATGCTGGTTGATAATTGTCAGAATATGATAATACAATTCAATCACTTGGTGTGATGTGCTGCCTGCATACATTGACACACGCATTCAGTCATTATTGTGTCCATTCAAACACACGCAGACACACACACACACACACACACACACACACACACACACACACACACACACACACACACACACACACGCACACAAGCAGACTAATGGGCCAGTGTGTGGTATAAATTCTCTTTGATGCTGTGGACACCCCCCACTGTTAACCATATTACTCTGTGCACATCAAACAAGTTGTTCTGGGAGGAAAAAAGAACATGACAAGACTCACTATTCAGCACATCTTGACGCTCTTATTCAGTTTCCTCTACATTTTTCTCCTCTCTTTCTCTCTCTCTCTCTCTCTCTCTCTCTACATTGGTCTCTATTTTTTCCCACTTTCCCCATATCTCAACTTTCCTACTCTTTCTTTCCGCTGCCTTTCTTCTTTCTCTAACTTCTGCACCCACCCACTGTCCTCATCTCCTTTGCAATATCTTGGCTTTCCCTAATTCTTAGACCATCTCGTTTGCTCTCCCCATTTCCTCCTTTTCCTCTTCCAATCCCCTACCATTCTAGTTTCTGTCTCACCAGGAGCTTGTTACAGCATGCTACCCCATCATAGTTGACCATCCAGACAATGTCAGCACGAGCTGCAGTTCACTGATGATAATGACCCTGCCCAGCTGCTCTCTAGCCAGGGACACACTCGGTTCATCTAACCTATGATCCTGAATGTGTGTGTGCCTGTGTGTGTTTGAGAGTACGTGTGTATGCATTGTTTGCTTATTCTTTATGTGCAGAAGGGAAAATAACAGCAGCATATTTTCCCCCTTGTACATGCGTTGATGTGTGAGTGTGTAAATGCGCCTGTGTGACTGTGTCAGTGCATGAGCCTATTTGTATGGATAACATCATCTGATCTGGAGTGTGTGCGCCCATCCCCCTCCAACCACCACCACCTCTCCCACCCCATCATTCCCCACTACCTCCAAAGCCCTTCTAACCTTTCTATTGCGCACCCATCTGTCAATCATGTTCATAGCAGCATAGCAACCTGGGGAGGCTTGGTTCAGTATTAATTAGTCTCCTTTTGAACCCTCACAGTTTTACATTGGAGTAAACCAACATCTCTCATCTGTTATTCTTGAACTAACCCTTGGTGGACCCATTATTAATCGCAGCACAGCCCAATGCAAAGTCAGTTTTAGCTTATATTTTAGTGATAAATTCATAAAATTTTAAGTAAAACCATTTAAAATGTATAATTTATTAAAACACATTTTACCATTTTCCACCCCCAATTCTCCAAGACAAGTCAATAGAATGAATGCCCTTTAAACTGATGTGGAGCACTTTGGATTCCCATTTTCCCATAACCAAAGAAGATCACTCTTATTTAAAGCGTAGTTGTAGGTGGTACGTGTTGTCTCACAACACAAATTATATATAATGGTGTTCTCCTATTGGTCACTGAGCAGCTCCATCTTAGTGTTGGTGTTTATGGTAGTTAGTACAGGGGAAAGAGTGTTTAAATCTAACCAAGATTTCCCCAGATGATCGGGGATTCAATATCATGATCCTCTGGTTAAAAGCTTGCTCATCTAGTCATCATGTTGAATGTGTACCAATGCTCAAAATGTGACTGGGTTTCCTGTGGTAGCATAGCAACGCTAGGTAGAAAGTCTCTTCGGCAGCTCATGCTCCCAAGTGGTGCACCTCATGTTTTCAAATCTTCCCTTCTGCATGAGTTTATGAATGGGTAATATGTCGTTAGATTAAATTCTACTCACATCAGCTTCTGGTGGAATGCCTATCTCATGTAGTCTCATGTTCCTAATGTGACTTGTGTTTTCCAAATGATTTCTGACCTATTCATTTCTACCTTTCTCAAACATGAATCACTTGAATTTTGTATTTTTGAGCAGTGCAAATTGAGTGTCTTTGCCTTCGCTTGACAGATGATGCTCCAACTGGATCATTTTAGGGGGATCCCACCCACTCACTGCCTCTTGACTGTTCGATGGACAGACAAAAGCAAAAAATTCTGTAAGTGATCCACATCACTCACAGAATTCCTTGACGTCAAAATGATGCCTAGTGCTGCTTTAACAAATGATCAGGAATTAGATTTGCTACCTTAACGCAAGGAATTGCACAACCTTGCGTCATAAGCATCGCTACATGAAACTGAAAATGAATATAAAACAGACAAAGTTTAAAGGTTTTCTCATGCGAATGGTGATTCATTTGTTTTGTGACAGGAGTGGATTTCTTGAAAAGTCTCACTGCCTCACTACTTGTTCTCTAAAGGGCAAGGTCTTCAGTGCAGTGTCCATGACACAGTTTAATGTCACTAACTGTCCCCAGCTCTTTATCCTCTCAGGAGCTAGTAGGGATTTGAATGTTTCTTGCTCTGTCTCTCGCTCAGTCAATTCACTGATAGGAGGCTAATGTTCTCTTTTCACACTCTTTTCACACCATTTCCACCTTGCAGGACAGGATAGTGGATAGAGATCAGGCTGTAATCAATTAACTGTCTGTGTCACTATAGGATTAGCTGTACCTATAGCACGGCCACACAGAGCCACATACATCTGGAAGCTTGCCCAATAATGGGCAGGTAATAGAGCAAGTGCCTGCA
Source organism: Rondeletia loricata (assembly GCA_900302605.1). Lineage (NCBI taxonomy): Eukaryota > Metazoa > Chordata > Actinopteri > Beryciformes > Rondeletiidae > Rondeletia > Rondeletia loricata. Next base: position 15,923 of record OMLI01101357.1, read on the forward strand.
CAATGTCCCAGGGGAAGATTAGTGTCCCATGTCCCATATTAAGCACAAGGCCGGGGAGTAACAGATTACATGTAATAGAATTACAGTTCTGTGAAAAAATTTAACTGTACTCAACAGTTTTAGATACTTTTCAAAGGAAAAATTAAGTAAGTGGCTTGTTGGATTACTTACAAACATGACTGAACAGAAATATTGCAAGATTAAGAATACAAACTTCAGTCTATATATGTATACACATCATGAAATAATATTGATTATGGTTGTGGATGATGATAATGTAAATCGGACTACATTATCAATTCAGCATCCTATTCGATGCATTTTGGAGGCAGTGTATGAATAAGCTAATGTCTTACATTACTTATTACTAGGTTTTAGGATGTATTCAATAATCTATGATGGATTTAATTTTGGAAGTAGCCTTGTCTGCGTTATAAGAGTAACCTCACACATACAGGATAGATAAAGGCGTCTTGAATTGAAGAGCTCGTCACAAACGTCACACGTCAGGGTATATGTCTCTCTCTCTCTCTCTCTCTCTCTCTCACAGTCAAAATGACTACTATGCAGTCTTAGAGGCAGTCCGTAGAGGACAGTGTTTGTCCTACTCCATCTCTGAGGTTGAATAGGCCTTATTCCCCTCAATAGTTCCTCATTATCCAGCCTGCTGGTGTTTGAGTTTGATTGATTGCCCATAAAACATGCATGACCCTCATGAATTATTGTGAGAGAACATCCAATAAATTGTTTTAGATGGCTTATTACAACAACGTTACTGGCCTGGCATATTAAATTATTTGCAATCCTGTAAATCACAGAGACGATTTGAAAATAACATATTAAAGGCGTCATCACAACGCTTCCCTATTCTCCCTAAAACATAACCATCTCTGTAATAGCTTTTTTTAATCACTGTGAATTTTGTCATCAATCACATTCCATTAGGCCTTTAATAAGATAAAGACAGAATCTAAGGAGATGATAGGGAGGAATCTGCAGTGCTGGGCAGAGTGTTTTATGAATGTTATCAGGTAACAGTGATTAATGTTGTTTTGGTTATTAAGACGTGACCATAAACTTCTTAACTTTCAACTGTCTCATCTCAGTATACACTAATACATCTGGGTGTAGCAGGTTAGGATGAAAGTGACCAAACTCAATAACAAAAAAATTAATTAACGCCAGTGATATAATCACATTTAAATGCAATATTAGTTTTCGAAAGATGCATGTACACGTCTGTAGTGAGGAAACACATTGAGAATTTAAAGTCACAATGAAATGAAAACTGACCTTTTCACCTTGTTTTCCATCTCACACATATTTAACAATAAATGCAAAAAATGTAACTTTTTTATTTTCTTGTATTTTAATTTCAAAATCCAATTACTTACTACCTACTTCCTTGTATCTTTAATGGTTACCTCATCGTGTACCAGAAGGCGAATAAAAATTCCTACCAATAAAACCATCACAGATTTTTTTTAACCCTCTGCCCCTCCCATCAAATAAAACTGCCTTTCTCTCCCTAATTGATATCCCGTTGGTTTACACTTTTGAATGAGCCCTCCCTGCCGGATGAATTTTAGCCACTTTCAACATAATTATTGCTTTCATTCATCATTCAACTGGTGGCCATGGAACTAAGAGTGCACAGGACAGCTGAGGAGAGAGACTCTTGATATGCACACTGGAGCACACCATGGGTCCTTATGAATGGACATGGAGTTGGCCATACGTTTGAGTTGTGTGACCCTCCTTCACCTTCCCTGTGTCCCATGGGCTAAGTCGGTGAGGTGGTGGAGGGGAAGGAAGAGAAATACAGGAGACGCTCACCTTACTGCCCACGACCTTGAGGTCCCAAAGGGACACAAGTCAAGCTTCAGGAATAATGTTGGAGGAGGAGAGGTGTGTGACTTGGGTAAGAGAGCAGCCACAGTGATAGCTAGCAACAGTCTTAAGTGCTAGTCTATAAGTGGGCACTTCATGCAAGGTCTTAGGAAGCACTTCACTAGCTGGCCTCACGCCTATCTTCAACTGATGTTGAACTGGTGGTCAAGTACCAGATGTGGATAATTTCTTGCTGAATAAGAATCAGAAGCATTAGCTTTGGTTAACTTAAAAATGTTCCTTGCCAGAACAATGTATAAAGAAAGGTTTTCTTGACAGGTTAACTACAAAGTTTTGCTGAATCATAAGTCATCGTTAATAAGGAGGACTAAGACACTCAACTTACAATTTCTAACTGTCTTGTGATTCATGGTGCTTACAGTGATTAAGGCTGCTGTCATTGTACAATATTGAAAGGCTGTCAGCTTCGAAGGTCTACAGCGTTTTTGCATAGTCCTTGAAATCAAATGATTTAGTAACAGAAGGTACAGGGGTACACTAGCACTGAGGGAGGACGGTGCTATACACTGCCAGGAGTGATACTATTGCACTGTTTCAACTCAGGTTCCAACATCTGTTTTAATTGAACTTCTATTTTATTTGATTCTAGTTAATTTATTCACATTAAGATTCAAGTGTTGTACTGAATATGGCTGCTGCAAGCATAGACATGAAAAGAGCTGTGGATGAAGGGAGCGGTGCCATAGAGAGTTGTGTAGGCTACATTCACCACCTACCCGCTCCGTCAACCGTGTTTGATCTAAACCCCTCGCCTTTGAAGTGTATGCCTTTGTGAAGGGCCAAATAGGAGTGTGTGAAAACCCCTGTATGGGAGTGATGCGATCATTCACTCACACACACACACACACACACACACACACACACACACACACACACACACACACACACACACACATGCGCACACACAAACATGCACACACTCACCACCCACACAAATGGGAAACTTAAATGGGAAAGTTTCTCTATCATCTATATGTATTCAAAATTGTATGTCAGACCTCTTCCTTTTCTGTGACCATTTAAAATTGGAATGCAAATTTTCATTTTATCAGATGGCACTTTTTAAGCTTGCCACTACTGCAGGGGAAGCGCTGTGATCATCATACCTCATTGGTTTAGCCAAACAGGGGAATTTGTCGCCAAATACTTTAGCATTCAACCCATGACATTGTTCCCCGTGGTCGGAAAAAGTTTCCAGATTTGTTGCTAATCGTTTTTTTATCAAGTCGCCAGTGGGGTCGGAAAAGTAGCTAAATCTAGTGACAATGTCTCCAAGTTGTCAACAATGAGAGAAGAACAATAAGTGAATTGATTGTGCAACATTAGTTTGCTTGATGTATGTTTTTTTTTTATTGAGCCCAGTCACAGGCTAAGCACCGAATATGATGTTGGGTAACCGGGGGAGAAGGCTAACGTTAACTAACTGATGGAGAAGAGGCCCGATAATCTAGTAAACCATATTGAACTGAGGAATAAATTCACCACAGCCAGAATTTTGGTAATAAATTAGGCTAATGTAGCATAAAGTTGAGCTAACAGAGCTAGCAGGTTTGAATGGCTAAGCTAACGTTAACCACACCCACCCAAGGAAAACACAGGAAAACAGGTGTCTGTCAGTGTAAATTGCTTGAATTGAAAAAGTTGACAATGTGAGGGAACATAAAATTATACTCTTTGTTTTGTTTATTTTTTAAATAGATTTTTCATGCCATATAACACAAGATTGAGGTATGTGCAGTGGTAGACCATCCAAACAAGCAGTATAAAGCAATATACGACAGGACAGCACAAGACAAGACAGGACAAACCAACACAAGACAGAAACAGACAGGACAAGACAAAATTATCATTTGAAGATAACTAGATGGATAACTTACAGGATAAGCATAGCACAATGTCTTGCTTTCTTCCTGTCTGTGGTCCCGTCAGTGGTGAGAGGGGAGTATTGACCCAAAGAACTCATGACAGGCTCTGGGTCCATACATCACAATATTTCCACCACATTAAAAATAACCCAGCAAAAAGAGCAGCATCAAAAAGAGCAGCATCAAAAAGAGCAGCATCAAAAAGAACGGATCCAGCATCATATACTGTAACCTAGCAACTCTGTGTGTAGGCTAAGTTACATTACATAACTTAACTTACATTCGTTTTATACTACTTACCATGATATATAGTATGAATTCACCTCATAAAAAATGATGTCAGATTAAAAAGATGAGTAAACTCTGTTCTGCAAATAAAAAGGTGGGTAAACTGGGTTTAAGGGGGTTTACCCTCCTCTACATCCAGGTCTGTAATAAACCAATATGAGGGCAAATTGCAGACCTAAATTTCCAAGTTAAGATTCTGTTCATTCCACAAACCACAAACGGTTCCACTCAGAAAGAGCAACTGGTAAAAGAGACATCAAATTTGTTTTATGTTAGCTTTAACTGCCATGAGGGTTAGGGTTAGGGTTACACACACTGCCTGGTTTTGATCCCAAGCCCCTTTTTGTCTGACTCCATCAGAGAGTTAAGAATCATCATGAGACTTAATGAGAATTAGTATGAATGTTTTCATGTGTTTTTGGTCGCTTATATATATATATGTGTGTGTTTTATATAAGTGTATGCTGTAGCATTTGACCGAGGAAAAAAAGCACTTTAAGCATAATCTCCACTGTGAAAAGCTTGCTGTTGTGCAATTAACTGTGAGATGACAGAGTGAGAAATGAAAAACAACAAGGGAGGAGAGGGGCTACGAAGAAGAGGAACAGGGAACAAGAGAAGTGGATGAGCTGTCAGTCCCACTAGGGGGTTCTTAGGGTTTAATATCTCTTTCCTATGCGCATTTCTCAACCTCCTCCTCATCTGCTGTCAGTGAATGCCAACAAGATGTCACCTTAACTTCGTATTTCCAGCTCATGCCAGAGGAACTGAAGGTCAAATCTCTAACAGCGAGTTCAGTTTAATGGGATTGAACATAAACTCTAGATAATAATAGTCTTAAAATACACACACCAGCTGGGTCAGAGGATTCATCAAGTTTATCAATGTCTGTTGCACATACAGCAGATCCTCCTTTGTCCATGGTGTATAATACACTGGGGACATGGTGGGGCAATAAGCTTTCTGAGGATTTACTCCTGGTTGACATTGTAGTATAAATGGGCAGTGCAGGTAAGATATGACAGCGGTACTGTACTGCACCTTTTCAAGTGATGAATAAAAGGGAAGCTAAAATACTGAAAATGGTAGAAACCAGAAACAAAGTCCAAATAGAGGTGAACAAAAACTGTGGGAAACATGTCTAGCTTCATCTGACCCCTTTGTCTTGTTCCCAACTGTTAGTGTGTTCTGGGCTTCTATGGCTTCTCTGATATCACACCTTTACATAATCCGTTTTGGTACTAGATAGGTACCTAGAGGCACTGTTAAGGGGCACTGCATCCCCTAAAGATGGTAGTAAGATCCATCCGCTCGCTCGCTGTGCATGAGGACGAATAGAGGTTTCTTTACATTTTGAAATGCTGCATCAATAACAACGCATTCAGTCAAAACAATCCGAGTTTCATCGTAAGCTGGCTCTTCGAGTTATGAATGTGATCATGGAACGCCAACAGGGTCAGTATCGTAAAAATAATCCTTGTTGAGTGAGAATATTACATAATCATGATAATAGCAATCAGCCAATTTTGATAGCTCCAGTCATTTATCAACTCACCATGTAAATGACTGATACATTGATCTGGGTTTTAGGCCTATTATGACTGATGACAAAATGAAACTGATAATGGATTTTTGAGTTAGACTGGATGCCCAGTGAGGGCATACAGTATATCTAACATGGCAGGGAGATATCTGTATTCATCTGTGTGTGTGTGTGTGTGTGTGTGTGTGTGTGTGTGTGTTTGATTGCCATCACTGGTTCAGAGTGGGTGAGCAAGTGTGTTTGTAAGCAAGGTCACAGTTTGCGAGATATCAAAAAAGCAATATTCCTCCAAGTTGAGCTCTATGTGATGAAGTGAGAGACCACAGCACGTAGAGATAGTAATCTGCTGTTCACTTGGACTACTTATATTGCTGCTGCTCTTTGTGTGTGTGTGTGTACATAGGTGTGTATTTGATTTTTTTTTGGGCGGGTGTGCAGTGCGACCACACTGCAGTAGGGTGAACTGAACTCACTGTGATCTGAATGCATTTTAAGCATTTAGCTGGCAGTCTTATCCATGGTGATGCACAATATATGAATCTGAGAGTATTTGTATATTGCTATCACTGTAATTAATCAGGAACAGCCAGATTTGATCTGATAAGTATCATCTGATTTACCCTCACTGTGGTCTATCTTCACTTAACATGGAATCCAAACCGACATGGTGTATCTACAATTATTTCTCTCTAGTCTAACCTTGTGACTCAGTCAATACACATGAATCGGAGCCAAATAAATGAAAGAATTACTTTAAAGACTCCGTGGAATGATCAGAGCTAAAATCAGTCAATATGGGAGTTATGTCTGCAGTGACCAGTTGGAGTGAGCATTGTGTTTGTGACTATATGCTAGCTCAATGGCAGCAACTGATTACATGGTGTTTGAGGAGGTAACGATAAAAAAATGAAGTGGTGATTAAACATAATTGCAGTCAGATTTCATCACCGTACATGCTGTGACTCTCAGGGATCACTGTGACTTGTTTGAAATAGATCTAATCTGTTGTAAGGATGAACTAAGAGAACTTTGTATGATCTAGACTTTATCTTGGAAACGAGCCCCCAGCGCAGCATTCCAAGCTTTCTAAGGGATGTCAATCAAAATGTTATACCCCTGAGTGCAGGCTGAGCATCCAGTCATTCACAGGAAGAATGATTGGGCTGTTTTTTTTTGTTTTTTTGCCCTGTATCATTTCCTCTGAGTACCTGATGGTTAGGTGCATCACTTGACAACAGAAAACATCATTTTTCTCTTGAAATCTTTTATCGCTAATCAAGTATTTTGTTTTAGTCCATATTAGTCATATAATGTTTACCATGCTACCGTTCAGTTACTGCAGGGATAGGCAATCGTGCTATGGAGGGCCGAGAGTGTGCAGGTTTTCATTCCAACCAAACACTACACCAGGTGATTTCACTGAGTAGCACACCTTCAACCAGAGAGGGGGGAAATAATAAGTGAAATCACCTGGTGTAATCTTTGGTTGAAATGAAAACCTGCATTTCAAAAACCCTCCATGGCACATGGTTGCCTGTCCCTGAGTTACAGTATATCAGTGGTGTTCAATTCTGAGTACTGCTGGTTTGCTATCCTACCACTAGTTAATTGCGTTCGCCTGGCATCCCAGGTGTAAAATAGTCTCTGATTAGATGGCTAGAATGACAATCAGCAGGGCTCTGGGTCCCAATGACCAGGATTGAAAATCACTGCTGTATATGTTGATATTGGCACTGTGGCCATTTTTGACGAACTGGCCCTTTAAATGTATTGTAGCCCACAAAAAAGGACACATTTAACTCATCCTTGTGGCTCAGTGAACTAAGGTGCATTCCATGTTGTGGCTTTGTATCTGGCTCACAAAATCTGTTACTGTTATCTGTCATTTCCTCTCTCTCCACCATGTTTGCTGCCACTCTCCATTGTGCACATTCTAATAGAGCAATAATGTCATAAAGATCCAAGAGAATCGTAATAATGACATTATAGTTAGCACAATTTTAAAATGTTGAGTACTACACTCTTAAAAAAAACAAAACGTGCTACTTGCAACCAATACTGGTTCTTCAGAGCAATGCCACAGGGCAGGGATGGGCAATGTTGTGCAATGGAGGACCGAGAGTCTGCAGGCTTTCATTCCAACCAAATGCTCATATTCACAAATCTACACTGAACTGTCCTAGAATTTAAGGGATTACAGCCGCTTTGCATCGGGTGGTTCTTCGCCTCTGTGTTGTCCATTCAGATTGTTTTAAAGAATGAAATAAAATATATTAAAAACAATTATTTAGTCTTTCTTTATGTAATAATTCTAGTGGTCATTCATTCCAACATGGACAGTGAAAGGAGAATTGCACTTGGTGTATCCCTTGTTTTCTTTTTGTTTCTGTATGTTTTTACATTTTGCTATGTGGTTTTATGCTTGCTGCAGCACAAATTGCCCACTTGGGACAAATAATAAATGGTAAATGGACTGCATTTATATAGCGTTTTCACAGCTCGAAAGCACAAAGCGCTTTACAGAATTTGTCTCACATTCACCCATTCACACACACATTCATACACCATTGGCGGAGGCAGCCATGCAAGGCGCCAACCTGCTCAACGAGAGCAATTAGAGTTAGGTGTCTTGCTCAAGGACACTACGACAGGAGGATGTGGACTCGAACCACCAACCTTCCGGTTGCTGGACGAGGGCTCTACCTCCTGAGCCACTGCCGTCTCTTAAACTTGAACTTGAACTTGATCCGCCATTTTTTCTCTTTGTGCAAGGTATCCACGTAACATGGCAGTGCCCTTCTACCGTTA
>OMLI01101364.1:0-10933 GCA_900302605.1 Rondeletia loricata
GTCTGGGACACACACACACACAAACACACACACACACACACACCAACACACACACACACACACACACACACACACACACACACACACACACACACACACACACACACTCCATCACAGACGTCATAGAGAACAGTCTCATTCTGCCAAGGTGGAAGGAAGTCAAGTCCACCCATCTAGTTGTGCTTTGGATGTATGTTTTTATGATATTGTGGCTTTGTAGATGGGCAGCGGCTATGTATGAGTGACTGGCGTGAATCCTGCCAAGGCTGTCCAATCTGAGGCTGTCTCTCTGCCAAAACCAACAGGCCTGTTTGTTCTGTCGGCCAAGCTGTCTCCGATCGCAAAATCCGTCATGGAGGCCCCCCCGGCCCTTTTGTCCGAGCCCACTGAAGCGGTGAGAGATTACATGTGTGGTTATTACCACCGTCCTCCTCCTCCTCCTCCTCCTCTTCATCACACTGGATGGGTTGTGGAAGGCAGGAGCAGGACTAGATCCAGTTAAAGATATTATCACGCACCAATACGCCGCAGCAGCTGTTCCACTTCATTATAAAATGGCTGATGCTGCTCTGTGGTCGGCTTGGCGAGTGAAAGCAAGGATCGAGTCCAGAAAAGGGGTGAATTTGGGAAATGGCAGGCTTACTGGCCGCAGATTCAAAGGTGCACATCCCATTCCTGCCCCAGGCTATGGCTGGCCTAGAGGCACACTTGAGTGATAAGGAAGGCAGTAATGGAATTAGAAGGGGTGGGAATAGAAGTAAGCGTCTGGGGGTTGATATGGCTCAAGTGCTCTGTGCCTGAGGGCTTACTAACTAAACTAAAAAAGGAAACTTAGGATGTTGACCCCTCTCTTTCCAGACTCATTCTAAATGCACACTCAGGCACAAACTACTCCGTTAGATTGTCTGTTGTGATAGGGGCTCCTCAACCTGGCTCACTGGAAAAGGACACAGAATTAATGTTTGTGTGTTGGACAATTTTCATCTCGTTGCTTTTCTTTTCAGATGATAAGATGAAACATGGACTGTGGAGACTGTAAGTCCAGCTAACTGTGATTCATTATTTTCCTCCACATATCTGGGTCGCACAGGTCAAGTGTACGATTGGAGCTCGAAGCGGCCTTCTTCTGAAAGCCTTGGCAGTGGGGCGGAGCGGCAGACATTCCACACCACACCACCCAGGGGCAGGGGAGAGAGGGGGGCGTGCAGTAATTCCACTTTTATTAAAATATATTGAAGAAAAACAACAAACCGGTCTGTGGCAGGGGGAGGAGAAAATCGGCATGACGGCTCCACCCCCTCGCTCCCTATCTGGAAGCTTGTGCCTCTTCGCTGGCCATGAACATTTCATCCTTTCCTCTCAGCCCTCTCTCCTCTCCTTCCTTCCCTCCCTCCCTCTCCCCCTCCATCTTGTTCAAACAGCTGTCCGGCCATCACTACTCAGCCAGCCCACTCCTTTAATCTCGCTTCCTTCGTCCACTGCCCCACTCGCTCTCTCGCCCCCGCTTCATCAATCCCTTGCTACTCCACTTCCTCTCGCATGGCCTTGCTATTGCGTTCCTTCTCCTCATGTGAGCCACTCACTGCTGCATCACCAACAGATTTTGTGTCTGAAAGCCCTGTGTTTGCTTGGTGTCCTGTGGCTTTAGGTAAAGGTTGTGTTCCTGGGTGGATCCCTGAAGGCTGTGTCGTGCTAATCTCTCCTGAATGGCCACTACACCATTATTGAGGCTGACTTTATTGTTTGGCTGATTTTACAACCATGCCTCTGGCCCCACTGACCCCAGTGACCTGGTCACTGTCTCCCCGGCAACTAATGAAGGAAGTGTGATAATGCAGGACAGAGGAGGTCTCACCTCGGGATGGCCTGACCGCTGGGCCCAGGGCAGACACTATTACCTCTCATAGTAGCACACACCGTCAGCCTGTCACAAATAACTAACATACTCAATTCATCGCTCTCTGTTGAACTTATATGCAGTGCCCTATTCAGTTATATTGATATTCAAATTGGCGTCTCCTGCATAGCACAGTATGCACCCCCCCTGATGTGTGTAAGCCAGCTGGCAATTCCAAAGGAAATGTTAAAATATTAGGTCAGGAATGTATGATGCATTTATAAGATGTACCGGATTATCCAGCATGCTGACAAACCTTCTACTTAGCTGCAGCCATCTTCCCAGGACTTTGTGGAAGAGAAAGACAATCCAGGCATTCCTGGGCCCTGTCGTGTCCTCTCCTACTCTTTAATTTAGGAGCAGCTGTCAGGCCCTGCAAACCCTCAAGGGCCGGGGGGTATGTGTAGGGCCTATACAGAGTCTGTGAGGAACACTAATGCCCCTAACACACTTTCCTAGATTCTGGCAGGTCTCTCCCCATAGACGAACACCTGTGGCAGGTAGGATGGAGGCTAGATTACAGGATAGGAGATAGTCTCTGCAGGCCACAGCAGTAAAAAGAGAGTAGCCATTTTACTGATGGCCCTTTATAGGAGAAGTGCCCCTCTACCCTCTGTGTACTACTGATACCTAAAGTGACACCAGAACAGGTCTCAGGGGGGCTGTGGGGGGCTCCTGTGTCCTGGGCCCTTCACTGAGGTTCTCACACTGGAAACTGAAGGCCCCTGCTGGGTTGTTTGGACTGAGGAAGGCACCTGCTGCTTTGAGGAGAAAAACAGACCTAGAATCACCTGTTGCTTTATTCATTCAAAGCAGAGAGTGATGATTGCACTCTGTGTCATGAGATCCCAAGTCATGGAGGCTTCTCACAGACCATAGCCTACTCCCGATATAGCCCAGACTGAGAAAACAAACAATTTATCTGGAGTGCCAGTGGAATGCTTGCTGGCAAACTGGATTGTAGCTAAATTTTGTCAAAATCTATCATTTGATATAAAGCTTTTCATATAGGAGCCTGGTGTAATGCCGTAGCTGGAGCAGCCCTGTGTGTTTAGGTGTGCTTATGGGCCGAGGTTCTCACACTCTGGTGAACATGTTGAGACGAGGAGACCCCGGGGGATCACAGATGTGGTCCGCACTCTGCTCTGTACTAACCCCTAATTACACTATTGGCCCCGTTATGGGACATAATTACTGGGAATCGCTCTGTGACTCGGGCAAGTGGATGACGATTGATTTATCTCCTTTCTCTCTTCTCCATCACACATGCAGGAGACATGCTACTACGATACCACACATACTACATAGAGTATAAAGAAGAGTACAGATTGTGTATTTACTAATGCCTAGTTGGAAGTGACTACTGCAGTAAATATGATAACAACAACAGTTTGTGCCATCATCAACTGTTGTCAGGTCAGTAACGTAGCATTGTCCACTTTGAGCTGTTTTTAAACTTTGTGGATATGGGACACAGACTCCTTCCTGCTTAGCACTGGGCTTCAGAGCTGGATTTCCCAACACATGTATGAGAAAGGCCACAAGATCTTTGGGGTCTCCTTGACCTGCGCTCCCATGGATGTGCTGTTTCAACAGCTTGTTCCAATTCCTCGCTCTCTCCCAGCTCCTGTTGGACAAATATAGGATGAAGCACTGAAGCCCCACATCTCTACAATAAGAGCAGCCTCGGGGGCACAAGCAGGAAAAGGGTCAATGCAATCACAGTGGGGCCCGAGGCCTAGGAGTGAGGGAGTTGCAAATAAGGGAAGTGGGTAGCCCACGCCCTCATGTATAAGGGAATTTCTCTGCTTCACATGGGGTCCGTTGGTTTAGTGGTTTTACACAAGATGGCCTCCAGTCCCAGACTGTTTGAAGTCCCTCTGAAACCTGAGTCTGTGGTTAAGATCTTATTCCTCAGAGCGTGCTAGTTCTGCCCTTAACTTTAATGCTTCCCTCTGTAGAATGGATCCAGCCACAGTGGTTGAGAGTGACCTGGACAAGACAGCGAGATTTACTGTTCAAACACAGCAGGGGGAAAAGAACACTGTATAGAAACACTGAGCTGAATCTCCGGATCCTTTACAATTCCCTCAAAACACAAACCACATTTCACACACCGCAAGTATGTACTGCCACCCCTGTGGTCGCTGAAATCAAGGCTAAATGAATGAATGCGGGTTACTGTGTAAATAGTGATCAGATCTGACACTGAGGAAGGAGACATCAAAGGAAAGTATAGTGTGGCAAGTCTCCATGAATCCTCTCATTTAATTGAAGTCAAAAAGTCCCTTTTCTGACAGCAGTGAATGGGCCAAATGACTAATGCCTGGATTTCCTTTTCAGCGCAGCCCACTTAAAATACATTTTCCATCAGGTCATGTCTTGGACAAAGGAGCGTTGAGTGGATAGCTGAATTTAGAGGGTGATAGCGAGTGACTGTATGGGATGAAATCTAACAGGCCTCTGGCTTCTACACTATGATACAAGCAAAAAGCATGACAAAAGAATCTGTTCCATTGCAATGAAACATTTGGGAAATGGTACTGAATTGTATAAGTTGAGGTTTAAACCGTTTGTAATCAAGCCAAAAGCAGTCAGATTTTAATGAATGGGATATATAGAGGGTATTGGTGTGACCTTGACTGGGTTGAGTGAAACTTTTGAACAGGTGGGCGTTTCATTGTTACACTCTCTGGATTTTGGACTATTTGGATGTTTGGTCTTCTCTGCAGACATGTGGTGCTCATACGAGATCTATACTCTTTAACAAGGCTAAAACCTCTTTCACCTCTGTCCTGACGGCCGCTGTGCTCTGAAGGCTGGCTTGTTTAAAGCAGCAAGAGCTCTTAAAGTGACTGGCCACTTCAAACCAGACAGGCATACGATCCCCCTGATGACAGAAACACATGCTCTGTGTGGACCAATGGCTGGCTTTATGACCCTAACTGACTCAGCCTGGCACCCTGCACCACCTTCCCTCGACAATCCTGACTCTGTTCCACAATTCAGTCACTACCAGCTCTGTAAATCCTCCCCGCTCCTCTCATACCCTGATGAGACTTTCTCTTTCCTGGCCACACAGTTTGGCCCTCAGAAATCACAGCCAACAACACCCAGTGGAGTCGCCCCTGATGTGCTGGTTCCAGTAGCTCTGATGTTTCAGGCACTGAGCTCTCAGTTCTGGGCAGTGTGTCCCATCCGAGGCCTGCTGCTCCACATGCAGATGGCAGGCCGTGTGTGTTTGTTTATGCTGCTCTGTGAGGGGACTCTGTGTGGGAAAAGCTGCTCTCCACAGTTGGGATCGATGAGGGAGAGATAAGAGTGCTCAGTGGCCTTGGTTGAGCATGCATGGAAACCGTTTTCTTGTGTGAGAACTTCCTCCCCATGTTGTAGTTTATCCATAACATGAACAGCAGCAAGGTCACCCCAAGAACTGCTCTCCACACTGCAAAAAATAAATGCCAACTTAACAAATCATTTAGTCTTGTATTGAGTCTTAAAATCTTATTTGCAACGAGGTGAGATTATTTTATTGTATCCAATGCAAATCATTTCTTTAAATTCTCAAGTATAGTTTTGTGGTGGTACTAGTTTTAGTGAAGTGATCTGCCTAATTCTGCTTATTGCAAGATATTGCCACTTGTTTCTAAAACAAAATCCTGAAACCAGTGAAACTGCATTAGAACAAAAGTGGAATTACCTCAATGGCAGAATGTTTCACTTGTTTCAAGGAGAAATAAGACTATACAACTGAATAGGCCTATGAGAAAATGTACGTTTTTTGCAGTGTGTCGTTTTCCCCTTCTTTCTTTCCTTCCTTTTTTTTGTGTGACTGATTTGTACACACCACAAGAACCCTGGAACGTTAGAATGTCCCTGTGTTTTGGAATTTTCCCATCAGCCCTGGTGCTTAGCGTGGGAATCAAGGGCAAAGATAGGAGGATGTGGGAGAATAAGAACTGTCTGTCAGTCAAGTGCACATAACATTCAGAGGGAAGGGGCTCCGATGGGAAAGACGCCCTCACCTCTCGGGGTTCACCCCTGTAGTCATATCTTCAATCAACAATCTCCCGTACTGTACATGCATCTGCCTTGAGTGCCATTGGGCCTCTGGGAACAAAACGGTAGATATAAGGATAAGCCAGCGACCTGTCTATACCTGATCTTCCATCCACATCCTCCCATCAAACTTATCAAGCTGATCGTAATCTCTCCCACATCTCACTCTCGCTCTCTAAAAACACCAACACACTCTCTTACAGGCACACTACCCACTGCCTGCTGCTGTCATGTTGTTGTGAGATTTACCACTGGGAGAGTTAAGACTGTAAGCATTTCAGATGTCATCCCCGGAGTGAAGGCTGTTGAATAATGCCTCTGGGAATTGCTGTTCAACCTCTGCTATTCCCTTGTATCTGTATCAAGCTGTAATGAAGGCCTTCTCTCTCTGCCCGATAGCAAATATATATCACCTTTAACAAGTATGCATTCCAGTGCTAGCACCATGGGAAAAAACACAGACAGTGGAGTAGGAGCAGGACATTGTTCACAGAGTGAGGAGGGACAGAGAGAGGGAGCAAGGCAGGGGGCTGGTGAGGGGAACTGAGTACGAGAAAAATCAGACTGTAAGACACTGTGGACAAAAAAACAAAGAAAGGGTCACGAGACAGAGAAATAAATTATTTGTAAAGGTTGATTTAACGCAATACAGATACAAACTGAACTAGAAGAAGTCATAAAGGGAGCCAGACTATGGAAGAACGGGAACATATGCACGGTGTGTAGGCCTGTGCAGCAGCCCTCCTTTGTGGCGGTGTAAGGCCCCCGTGTGTGGTCTGAGCGGTTCCCGTCTTCGAGGAGTGAGACGATCTCTCAGACACTTCAGACTGCACTCACACACAGCCTGCGATGAGAGCGGAGCGAAGAGGGGTCCAATAAACAAGGCCCGTTTGATCCAGCCGCAGCCCAGCAGCCTGCCAAGTTCCCTTTGTCTTAGAGAGGACACCACAGCCATCATACAGACTGCCGTCTACCCACTGCTCTTAGCTGCGGTGAGGGGCATCATTCACATGCTGTGGTGCCAGTAGACTGAGAAAGAGAGCGAGACAGAGACACGGCATGAAAGAGGGAGAGAGAGAGAGAGGGGGGGGGAAAGAGCACATTAAACAACCCTGTGCATCTTTTTGCATGCACATAACTTCACTGTACACGCTAATGTTAATATCTCTGTGTACTGGGTTTCTGTTTGTTTGCATCATCCCCCTCCTCTCTAAACATTCCCATAATGAAGCTGTCCAACCTGCAGGTGATTAGGTAGAGATGTCTCCTCAGAGCCTATTCACATGGTCCTCATCACTCCCTGGCTGACTGGGCCTACTGCTGGGGAGAGACTGGAAGATTGAGTTCACAAATCCTTGTGAAATATGCAAAGAGAGCAAGCCAAATCCAGTAAATTTGATATTGTAGATAAGTGGAACCAGAGTATTGGTGCCATTGTGCTTTTACAAAATGATCCCCTCTAAACTTTGAACTGTGTTTTTGCACCAAAAAAAAGTTTTACAACATCTGTCCATTGTTTTATCTGGAATGAGTTCTATACTTTTAAAGGAAACAGACACATTTTTTAAATGCTGGTCAACTTCTTGGTGGCTTACCAGACTTGTTTTGCCCAAAAAACAAAACAAAACATATTATGAGGAACATATTCCATGTTCCTCATAATTTACAGATCGGGCTGACATTAGAGTCCAACATTTTTGTACGGCAAGAACATCAACTATGAATTCGTACAACTGGGCCAAGGAATTCGACCTGGCTCACCTGACCCTAACACATGCACACAATGCATGTCAGCATGCCTCCTCAGTCTCACAGAGAGGGCCGGCCTATTGATTATAGGATATGGACATTTTGGGGAAACTTGTGCTCTGTGCCCCTTGGCCCAGCGAACGTTGGAGAGGCTCCAGTTGAGTGGCAGAATAACTGTGCTTATCTTAATGAAATACAGTTTTGTTGAGTCGTTCTCCTTTGTCAGGTTTAGTCTGTGCTAGATCCCCGAGTTCCTCTTCAGATTGGAGGAAACTCTAAACTGAGCCCTGGATCAGGTGCAACCAGCATGAGTATTTCCCACAGTTGGGGCCCAGGCAGCAACGGCCAGATATCTGACACTAATCACTCATTAAAAGTGTAATGCTGTTCTGGGCCAGGCTAGAGAGAAGGAGCCAGTGACAGCTGCTGCTACTATGTCTAATGGAGGGATTCTAGGAACACACACAAAAAACTACAAAGAAAGACTGGGGGATTGTACTTTCCTCTTTGTTACATTCCAAGGCTTTACTGGCGCTTTGTTGTTTTCATGTCAGAGTTGGAGCAAATGAGACAGTGAACGAGAGTAGAAGAAGTAAGAGTAAAGGATAGGGATTTCTGAATGAAATAAATCACACTGAGGGAGGGTGCGCTGTCAGACATCCAAAAGATGAGACAGGAAAATAGGATGAGGATGATCCTCAGATCAAAGCTTATCCCAACCTCCTCTCTCCAGCTTCAGTTTCCATCTTGATGTTTCATTCTGCCTTTCACTCCTCTCCTTCTGCGAAATCTTATTTTTCTTTCCCGTAGTGTCCCTCTGGAGGTCTGGTGTTATGATGGCCTGGGCTTTGGCCACACATCGGCCTTGGGTTTAGCAGCATGCCAAGGAAAGTTCCGTTCCGCAGGCGTCTGCGTGAGGGGATCAACGCTAAGCCCAGGAGAGGGGTTTGAGGGCAGTTTTAATGCAGCACCTGTCAGGGCTCAGCTCCGGCCCAGGGTTCTGCAGGACCCTGCCTGTGCAGCTGTGGGTCCAATCTGAACCCCGGCCAGCAACAGAGGCCAGGGCCCGCTCTGACCCCTCCCACTGGCCTCTGATCTGACACAACACACAACAATGAAGCTCCACTGTGGGTGCCCTGACTTCAGCAGGCCTGTAATCTAATGATATGGAATATGCCTATGGTGATCTAGTGGGCCCAGGAATGCAGCTTGCACAAGAATACTTGGTTTCAAAACAGTCTATGGACCTGAACTTTGAGACTGGGCGGCTGTAGAACAGCCAGAACAAATGGCCAAACACTCACAAATCGTAAGCTGTATCTGATTCTCTTGTTCGTTATCCTTCTATCACAGCTTTTCTTGTTTCCTTTATCTTTCTCATATACAGAGAGAGGGATAAGACTGAGAATGAAAGAGAGAGAGAGAGAGAGAGAGAGAAAAAGAGAGAGGAGAATTCCAGAAAAAAAACTCAGAAATCGGACAAGGTCTCTAGGGACTAAATGTTTCAGACAAATCAGCCTAAATTACTATTGTAAACGTCTCGGGTTAAACGTCCACTCAAAACATGCCAGTGTTTTTTTTCCTCTCTTGAATGGAAAAATGCGTGGCCCCCAGCACCTCTCCCTCTGAGCTCTGGCCTCTTGAGATAGGGACTATAAAAGAGGCTGATGTGACTGAAGGGCTCGGGGCTGGCCTCGCAGGGCTGCTTGCCTGTGAATGTCCATTTATAACCAGATTGGTCCAAATAAGCAGAGGAAGCGGGAGCTGCACTTTCCCACAGTGCTGCGGGAGGCCGACACGACTTCTCCCTCATACCTCATGACTGCATGGAAACTGGGCAGGACCGCTGGACCATGGCAGCCCACATAGCACAACCTGACTAACACTGAATCTGATTAGCCAACTCCACAGCAACCACGCATGCTGATAGTGGCAGTGCTGGACAGACTCAAACAAAGACTCAAATGCATCAGCTTGAAACCTGAAGGTTCTCACCATACTAAATACATCAGGGTTTTTAACCTGCGTCCACATCGGGACGTTTATTAAATACACTGTGGCAATGATAAAGGTAACAGATCATTTGAGAGTCGGCTCTGTGAGCTCTGTAGTTTATGCGTAAGGTAAATTTTTGGAAATGTTGTCGATTATGATGCAAAGTTTCCACCCAATTCAATCTCTGATTATTGTTTGGCGGTGAGAATGACAGTTTCACCCAACTGCACTTTGAAATCACGACCGCTCTCTGCTCCAGGTAACCCAAGCTGCTAGCCACCTGCTGCCACCCAGTTGTGCCCATGTTCGCTTTGTGCTTTTTTTTTTCTGCGGTAGGTCCATTTTGTGGTTATCCTATTTCTAATGCTGCAGCTTGGGGCTTGGGGCTGGACTGTGACGTTTTCGTTCTGGTTTTTAGAACTTCTGTAGCCGTAGCCTCTGGGGGTCGTGACCCCTGTGTGTGTGAGTGACAGGAAGGAACGGAGTCTTTTAGGAGGATTTACTGTGAATTAGCACGCCGATTTGATTCTCTTTTTCATCGGGCGGTGTTCTGGCCAGAGCAGGCTGTCCTGGCCCCTGTACAGATGGGCAGATTGCATTTCAGACACTTTTCAAAAAGCCATGCACACGGCCGGATATATTTCAGCAATGTCATTGGTCAACTGTCACATCTGCCGACTATATTCTTTTCATGTTGGCTTTTCTCTCTGCATCATTTTTCACACTAATCCCCTCCATTTACAAACTCATGGTATTCTAACTTTGCAGATAGCAATCACTCAAGTATGTCAAGGGCAGCTTGTCCTTGCACTTGATATGTACAAGAGAGAATGAAAAATAGCTGCAAAGTAATTTTTCCTGTGTTTTCACATTTTCCTCAGGTTCAGACTGGATAGAAGGGCACAATGGTGGCTGGTGAAGTGAGCCAGCCTTCTCTAATCAGTTTGGAGGGCAGCTGTGTGGCAAAGACTCCACAGTTACCATCCAGCTGGCTCCGACTCTGGGAACCAGGGAGAGAGGCTAAGATGCACTCTACACCATCAAAGCTCTCTCTCTCTCTCTCTCTCTCTCTCTCTCTCTCTCTTTCTGCTTGGGCATTGCATAGAAAAAGATCAACAACAGGCATTGGAGGCAGAACTTAGAAATATGACACACAGCTGTAGGCTATTCCAAACAGGGGTCTAAAATACTGTCGGTTAAATTCCCAGTGCATAGAAATATCTCAACTAGATA
>OMLI01101365.1:2616-14531 GCA_900302605.1 Rondeletia loricata
CCTCAAACACACACACACACACACACACACACACACACACACAACAGTATCTGCTGTGGGATTGGAGCATGTAATGAGAGCCAAAATAAAGAGGCACTTTAAGTGTGGCCCCAGCACCCACAAAGGCCTCCTCAGTGTGGTGTATAATAGGGCCTGACCGTGTAACCCCCCCCCCAACCCCCCCACATCTGTGTTATTAATGTACCAGTGCCATGCATGGGCTGTGACTTGGCCTCTCGCAGCCAAACACATATTTTAACCCCACCCCCTCCTCCTCAACAAATAAGCTGTTTAGAAAATGATTTCCAGGGTGCTGTCGGTCTCCATAGAGATGACATTAAATGGGCAGGACAAAAAAAATCATAGTGGGTGATGAATGGCGTTGGTCTTGGATGACACACGTTCTCCCAACACTTGTGTTCAAAGCCCAGAATACGAGCCAAGTTTTTTTATTTTTTTATTCATACATTTCCCACAAAAGAACAAATTAAAATGTATCTCGACCATGCCATAAGTGACACGCCATTGTCCTGCCACTGTTAGAGCGTTGTTCCGCCTGTTTTTATTGTTTGTCATCTTTCTGGGGCTGACATCAACCTCATGGTCCTGTAAATCATGTCACTAAAAGTGCCAGTGGAAACAGAGGCTGGTGCCGGAGAGTGGATTGGTGTAGGAAGGGGAGGAGAAGGGAAGAGGCGCAATGAGACCTGTGGATTCTCAGAGATATCCCCTCCCAATGCCTCATGGACCATTAACTGCCTATCAAAGACCCAACAGGCTCCCCTCTCTGATCTGCTATCTGTGTAATGGCAAGGCATTCAATCACACGCAATGCTCTACACCAATTGGCCATGATGTTTGGCCTTGGTATGAACAAGTGGCAGTGAGAGAGACATTTTTATGCTGAAATAGTAATATATATTTTATGTCTGTGTACAGCAGTCAGTCAAATCTGCTGGCTTTTTATTTCAACGGTTTAGTGTTAGTTTCTGTCAATATGTGGAATTAGCCTAAAGTGAAATAGAATATACTTTAGCTAACTTTGTCATAATTTTGAAATAGTGTATAAAACCACTAATGGAGAAGGAAAGGTGGTGATTTGTACTATATCTTCAGTTTTTCTTATTTCATATAGGCCTAATGCTTATCTATTATGGCACAAAACCTCTTATAAATGGTATTTGTCATTCTCAGGCCTAGAACAAGAGGCGAAAGCAGCCCTTCACAGGATCCTGTCAACTATGTCCTGCATTTTATATAATTACCATGTTTATTGGATTTTTATTTTCACAGTGACAAAAGGGCCATCTGCCCAGAGCAGCTCTCCAGCCGAGCTCTAAGATCAGCTGTGAAACAATACCGGGGAACGGATCAAAGCTCTCTGACTCCCCCCATCAAACACCACTTCAAAAGATTCCCACATTGCTCGCTCTCCCTCGGCCAAGCTCAGCAACAGACGCTTTACATATTTCAGACAATCACCCCATTTGCTTCTTTTATGCACATGATGGTGAAGTGCATGGTGGAAAATTGTCTCTTAATCGCTGCCCTTTTTCATCATAAAGATGAAGGGAACAATTAGATTACTTTTCCCCTCCTTTTCGTTTTATCTCTTGATGAGGCACTTGTCTTGCATCCTGGTCTGAGGGGAGGGGAAGGGAGGGAGAGTGGCATCACTAAGTGTTTAAGAGGAGGGTATCTGAAGATGTTTTCCTGTTGCTGCTGCTTCTTACTTGTATTGCCATTGTACGTGGTCGTTTATGTGTTCAGTGTGTTTTTTGACCTTTGGGAACCTGAAGAGAAAAATAAAAAATAGAAAAATTGTACGATTAAAAATACATGGTGTCAAACTGAAAGCACCCATTTGGCGCAAGCATAGCTTTGGGCGAGTCAGGAGTGATGACAGAATTTTTCTGATGCATTGTTTACTCAGTAGGTAGACACCTTGTCACATGTAATGATGGATAACAGTATTTTAACACTCGTCTCAGCTGGTCTCTGTCTGTCTGGGAGGCACGCTAGACAAGAAACACAAAATCAATGATAAGAACACTTCAAAGTTTGCTTGGGAGCTGTCAGGGAACCTGGGTCAAATTTGAGTTGTAATTCTACGCGTTTGTTTTATACCGCCTGGAGCCCCAGATGGGTGGAGTTTACCGCATTAGGGCAATGCAGACGGTGTCAGGTAGGTTACCAACCACAGAGTATACTAATACTTTCTTGAGATTGTTTAAACTTTCTATACTTGTTTTGTCCTACATGGCAAACCTCATCCATCTGACACTTAAGTAGGCTAAAACAAACCCCAAAAAGCAATTTGCTAATACTATTTGACCCAGGACTCTTGGGAACACAAGCCATCATGGGGCTTTGTTCTGTTATGTGAATACAAAAAATATTCAATAATAGCTTTGGTACCACTTTTTCTCCTTCAACACTCACTATCCATGTTTAAAACTACTGCATTTGTGCCGCTTCCCCTGTCCCCACTGGCTCGTCTGTGTCACTGTGGTGCCCCTCGACACAGAGAGGTGAGAGGTCTGTTAAAAGACGCTCCACTGGGAATGAGGAAAAGGGGGGAGACTGCCTCTCTCTCTTGCTCTCTCTCGCTCTCTCTCTCTCTCTGGGATCGTATTTCTGAGGGTTATCAAGCGGCTCATTTAAATGAGGGCTGGTCACAGCAGGAACCAGCTGAACAAAGTTACTATTACCAGGGCCTCTCCTGTGCTGCTCTCACTCTCCCCTAATTGGGTTTGACTGCATTTGTTTAAATCCACAGTGGAGGAAAGAGAAAGGGGGGTGGGGGGATGCAGTGAAACTGAAGTGTGTCAGTTTGTCCAGACACGGTGGCACTTTAGAAAAAAGGGCTACCCCTCCCTGGGCTTATTAAACAGCGGTTGGGGGGGTGAGGGTAGGTGGGTCACAGTAACAGGCCTAGTCAATCACTCTGGTCTCAGTCACTGACTGGAACAAGCCAATCCTGGTCTCTACTTGCACACGCACGCTGGTGGTCCCAGCTCATTTCCTCAGTCAGCGGGAGAACTGACACACCATGTACGGTGGTGCACGGACACCCACATGGGCATGGAACACATATGCATATGAACACGTACACAAACACCCCAAATTCATAGCCGCTCCCACACTTACCAAGCCGCTAAGTTGTACAATGTTGAGCGCCAAGGTACATATCGTTGCCCTGGGGCAGTTGACACGAGTCAAGAGAAAGTTAGAGGGCATCAACAGCTCAATATGTTTGAATCAGCACCTTTTTTCCAAGGACAACACTGACCCTTTCACATATACTAAAACTGAGGTCCTACAATTTGACATAATTACCCTCTCTGAAATACAGCAAAGTCAGATGATTCTGACCATCGACCAATAGCATTTTGAGGTGACCGGGGACAAAGCCAATCAAAATCGGTTGCAACGTCCTCTGTCAGCTGTCCGTAGTGCCCGCTCCACATAAACAAAGACAAATGATAACTTTAATGGCCAGCTACTTTTTTCGAACATGTTTTCTTCGACTTCTTGACCACACTTTGCCTCGCATCACGCTAAAAAGGGATTCCTTGTAAATTTTATTGCAGCAGTGTCAAAAAGACTCCCATCGAAGAAGCAGTAAATATTCTAACAGGGTCTGGATGCAAGGCCATTCCTGCTGGCTCCAGGCACTGAATTAGGCCGGCCTGTTTCTAGTTAGACAGTCATTAAAGAGATCTTACAGCCACAGCAAATGGTTTCCTGTCCTGAGTGCTTAACTCCTGTAGTAGGAAATGTCCTAGGCCGTAAAGGGTGAACCAAACTTCCTGAACATTTTTTAAAGTTACCACGGAGGGCATGCGGCGTGTTCCGACCATTCGATGTGGCCAATCAAACAGGACCCTGCTTGACCCCGACATGGCACTGACCGTTTAAACAGGTGGTGTCCATTTATTGGACCAGCGTTGTGTTAAATATGGGAATGACAGGCTTATTCAATCGGCAGGGAAATACTTGACCTGGTATGAAAAAAATAACATTGAGAAAAAGGGAAAATAAACAATGAGAGCGTTGTTACTGAGAAAAATATCATTTATCATAGTAGGGACAATGACTACATTGTTTTTTGCAGATGGTCACAATGTAAACAACTTGACATTGGAACATGCACTGGAATGAAACGTCATGATCTAAAGTGATGTCCATCCATGTCAATGTTGTTTTTTCTGTAAAAACTTTATACTGTTAATGCCAAGGGTCATCTAAGTTTATACTATGGATTTAGGTCACGCTACTTTGGATTAAAGTTGCAAAACAGTGGCGCCTGATCTACGGCATGAAGCACATTTTATCAATGGATCAAAGTTCCACAACAAACAACCTATAATTGTCAACCAACTGTTATGATGAGCATCAAACAGGATCTAGTAAATGGAAGAGTATATTTGTCTGTATCTAGGAACACATCTATAAGCACATGTATCTATAAACACATGTATTCTGTGTATGTGTTTGTGTGAGAGTGTGTGCTTAAACACATGCTCCGCCTCTCCCGCCTCTCCCTCCCATCCTGTAGCCAGTTAGCAGGCAGCATAGTCGCTCCCAAGATGGTGAAGGTGTTGAGACCTGAGAGGCAGAGCACCTGCTGACTCCACTCTACAGGTGACTATGTCTTTGTTTGACCTCACAACAGGACCAACCCTGGTTCCCTGTTCCCACCGCACACTGTCTGGCTCAGACCACCCCTCAACCAAGGGAAAACCTGGCTTGGCAGACAGCCTGCATCATCTATTAGTCATGAGGAAACACATTCAGGTTAGCCGGATGTATAATGTAGCACTGAGGCGGAGTTTATGGCGCTGAGGTCTGTCGGGCTCTGCATATGTCTCCATGCCTGGGGCACTGAGTTGAGACAAAGAGTGAAAATACGACATTACGGCATCAGAGGATGGGTGACTAATATCGTGGGAGATGACTACTTGCATGACTGATATGAATCAATGCACTCAAGAGATGATAAAAGTACAGTAAATGCCTAGTTAATGGCTGGCTGCTATGGGCATATGACATTTAAAAGGAAAAGATGAACAATGCCTGTGTTGTAAAAGAGGTGGGGTTGTTGGCAGGTCAGATTCCTTGAGCATCATTCCAGAGAGTGCATTAGCGATCATTACACAATTTTACTTGACTTGACTGTAGAGACAGTATGAACTGTATGATGATGACTGTCATAGACCTAGCCCAGACTTGGGACAAATAGCTGTTGCAAAAAACCCATCTGGCACTGGTATAATTTGCAAATGCTGTTTGAATCAGGGTCTGTCATAGTCTGAAATAAAAAATCATACACATGTCTATGATTGAACAGCTTGCTCATATTTGTACACACCACACGTACAAATACACGTACGCTCACACACAGTGGGTCAAGTCATCCTTTTTTCTAAGTGGCATTGCGTCAATAGAGGCAGATATGTAACTCTAGTGTGGTGCATTGGTAATGATGCTGTCCAGTCATTAATCACGGGCTCTAGAGAAAACAGAGGGTTCACTCATGGCAGAATCAGCCTGGCCCTGGGACGGAGATTAGAGGGCTAATGAAAGCAAAACAAAGCTGGACATGTGAAATTTATTGGCACATTTAGAAAAGCAGCCCCAGAAGGACACTGCCACCAATAATCATTTCAGAATCCAAGTCAAGTGCCGTTTCCTCGGCCAGACGCAATCTGGTGAGGGGATATTTGTGGAGTGGCTGAACAAACACAGATTTGCTGGTATCTCCATCTTTCCCAGCAGCTGAGGGAAGGCAGGCCGCTGGTGTGCTAGCTGACGCCCCGCCTCACTGCAGTTCACTTCTGGGAACAACACTCCTGTCCTCCTGGCCCCTCCTATGGCCCTGTGTGCTATAGTATGTGGCGGCTCACTTTCTGCCCCCTCCCTGCTCCTTCCTCTCTGCACCCTGCATCCTATTGGCCTCCTATACTGTAGATACCCACAAAGAGGTGGGGCTGTGCACACTTGTCCCTCACTCAGAGATTCCCATCCATTACATGTATTTTTAGATGGTCGGTGAACCAAATGTAAACTTTGTTGTTGTTGCTAGCCCTTCATGATGTTAGTGATGCTGACTTTTACATATTTGTCTGTCTCCGATATCAGCGGTCTATGAAATGGTAAGAATGAATAACTTAGGCATAAAACAGACTGTCAGCATTGGAGTGCCAACAAGTATCTAACAACACTGGATATTGCTTACATCTCGCATAGCTACATAATACAGTCATCACATAATAAACTGGAAACAATATCACAATGATATAATCTCTCTGTTTGTTGACAATAGGTACCACTGTAGTAGAACTATATTCGCAAAATAAACAGTAACATTTCTGTCTTTTACTGCATAAGTTATTATAAAGCTGGCCAACAAAGAGGGCACGAATCAAGATAGAAATGAAGAGATTTGGCCTAAATGGCAAGTTGCCTAATGTGTACCACATGCTGGGAGGAAGAGGAAATGATACTTAAAATGGCCATTGTTCTAATTCAGAGCCAATCTGGAGATAATGACACCAGCATCAATAGCAGACAGTCGATTCAAGGATAACTTCTTGTTTCTTTTTTGTGGAGCCGTTATCATGAGCTCAGGGATGAACCGTGTTGACACCGAGGTTATGTCCTCGGTGTTGCGATTGTTTATGATTTCAGTCTTTGAAGATGGGCCTAAAACAATCAATATGTCTAATTAATGCATGAGAATAACACACGAGACAGCTGGCTCAAACAGGTGGATTTATGTGTGCGGAGTGTACCGTGGCTACATGTGACTCATTAGATGCATATGGGGCAGTACAATGATGTGACATGTGACGATGCCTGCACACTAGGGAATTCAATCATACACCTTTTATTGACAACATTTCGATCTGACGTGGATCCCTGTCAGGTCGAAACAAGTGAATGACGAGTTCCTAGTGTGCAGGCTTTACTCTTTCTAACTGTGACATAGCCAGACCAGCATGAGCGTATAATTACCAGTTACACTCTGTCAAACCAATGCATTATTTCTTTGCTGGATTGTGTAATACATGTGCTATTTGTGCTTGTCTTCAGCTGACGGTCAGTTGCTATGTCTGACTCTGTTTCACTTTCTCCATGGTAACCACTAATTAGGGATGATTCCTACTTGTGCCCTTTGCCCTGGGTAATTTTCCTTTTTTATCCCCATTTTCCTCATGTCGTAATGCTACACCGCCCTTCTGAGCACAGTTTAAATTATTCACCACTCTAAAACAGGCCTTTGGGTGCACGAAGGCTGGCTGAACTCTAACCCGGTCTATTTGGGTCCTTTGGAATATAAATCTATAATTTCCAAACTGTGGAATTCCAGACAATCAGGAGAAGGTGCAGCAACAGTGACTGTGAACACAGTTGAGCCAGAGATCCCCATGATGTCTCCCCAAGCCTCACTAGTCCTCTATGGATGGAGACTGACTGACTGAGAGTTTCTGGGAGTCAAGGTGGCAGTATACTTAGTCCAACTTGCCCAAAATAGAAACACAGTCCAATACGTTGCCGCATACAAATGTGTGTATATGTGCGGCTTCGTATTGTTCATTTATTTACACTCCACACCAGTGGGAGCGCATGGAGATTAAAGAGGTAGCTGTAACCTTGGGAAACTGGAAATGGCGTTGACAAAAACTCAGAGAACAACAATAACAACGACGACAGCAGTGAAAGAGCAACAAAGGCGTCTGAGGGAATATGAGGATTTAGAAGTCGCTTGATTGACCATAGAGGTGCAGATATCGTCTGACAAGTTCAGCAAGCCGAGCCTTGAAGCGATTCATTTAGAAGAGTTGACCATGAGATGTTAGCACGGAGATGTAAACAAAAATGATGAACAGTAAATGAAAATGGAGATGCTTTGCCACAAGCCAACACAACCAGTCACATGATATTGTAGACCAATTGCAGACGGCTGCTGATGAAATGTGTTTCCACAGCAAGTACACCTGGGCCTTCACATAGTCAGTGTTGGTCAGAGAAGTGCAATTCATCAGAAGAAGAAATATGAAGAAAGAATGCATCAGTAATACTGATAAAAGAAGACAAGCAAAGGTCATAGTGGTGTTTATGTTCATGTGAGCGCATGTGTCTGTGTGTGTGTGTGTGTGTGTGTGTGTGTGTGTGCGTGCGCGCTTGTGTGTATGATTGTGTCTGTGTGTGCACACATACGTGCACGTGTGAGCACTCCTTGCTGCTTGGCGGTGCAGAGGCTTGGAGATGCAGCAGGGTGCCACCGCTGACACAGAGACACTTCACCCCGCAGGCTCCAATCCCTTTTGAACCGGCCCAGGCACTAGCATGGGACCATATGTTTGGGAGAGCACAAGCGCTCTCCTGTGCTGTTTTAAGGGGCAGAGAGATGAAAACATTTTGCCAGCCTCTCAGCCTCTCAGCCTCCGCAATCGGCTCAGTCATCAAGTCATCCTGCAAACAGAGATGATGGATCTCCCCCAAAAAAACAACACCACTCATAGCACAATCAGTCCCGCTCTCCCCGGGATAGAAGAGAAAAGTAAATCACATAAAGCAGACATATGTCATTCTGATTCCACTCGAATTGTGGATTACTGCTTTGATTAATCACTCTTTAATCTGAGCGCTGAAATGATAGTTCCCCCATCACAGAGAAATAAGCCTATTCCTCTCTAGCAAAAGGCCATGATTATTTTTCTCCTCCCTCTCTCTGAGCTATTCTTCATTGCCGGAGGATTGCAACTCAATTATCTTTGCGTCAGACGATTATCCCCGGGTTTAATTTAATCTTCATTACGCCCCGGTCATATTTCAATTAAACATGCTATCATAGCGTTAACACATACTTAAACCTGTTATTCCTTCAGTTAATATTGCGCTGAGAGCTGCTGTGGAGGGTAACAGATGTCATAATTATGCACTTATTAAACATATTTCACACTTGTCTGTGCTGGCGGTGTGTCGAGGCGGACAACCTTAGCATGCGGCGGTATTAATCTAAGAGCAATATGCTTTAGCTGTGATCTATAACACTGCCACAATCTGCTTGGGCCCTTGCTTAATTGTGACACACCAATATCAGTGAGCCGAGTTAAGGAGGTTAATGCTTTACTAGATTACTCAGCACACTCATTCTACCTCACTGCCGTCTCCTCAAAGAGACTGATCAATGTCACTGTAGGAATCCAAACTGTGAGGCTGGTTCTCACAAATGTGGAGATGGGGCACAGACTCCCATGCCCGCACCAGGTTAAAACAGATGTTAAGTCATTTGCAAGCAGCCTGCAACCAGCAGCCTCTTTTATGTGAAATGAGCATGATGTCTTATAACGCAAATAACGTGCTCTGTGCATGAAAAGCACAAGTAGAAACAGGCAGTAGTTTGACACTGAAATAGTGCAGTGGAAAGTAATGGTGTGGAAGTCAGGATGCTGGATGTGTGTACACATTTGCCTTCAACTCTGGCAACCCGGGTTCAATTCCCAACTCACACTAACAATTTTTTATTTTCAGCAAAACAATTGATTCAACCATGACCAAAACCGAACCTTAACCTAAAACAAATTGTCTAAAAAAAGCCTAACCCTAACCTTAACTGAAGTTGTTTCACTTGCCTAAACTTAACTGTGGTAACCTTTTTCACATGAAATGCCATATCCAATTTGTGCTAATGTCACATGATCCAATTCGTGCTATTTTCACATATTCCTTTCTTGGTGCAGGAACGCAATGTTCACATTATTCATGTCCACAACATGTAATCTGTGTTTCAGAGTTTGTGTGACTGTGTTGGCCCCCAGCTAAGGGGGTCATAATGGAACTAAAACTAAACTAAGCTGCACATCCTCACTACCAGGTCAATAAGTACAGATTCTGTTCAGTCCCAAGGCGCATTGATAGATATGGAGGGGAAGGATGTGACTGGAAAGAGGGGGAAGGCAGACACCATATAAAGAGACTAAGGCTAAGGCTAATGTTAAAATTCATGTTTTCTGTCTTCCTATTGAAGCTGACAAATAAAGCATTTTGTCTTGTTCTCTGTAACATGATTTGAGAGATGGAGTGGAAATATGGCTGAGGAGCTGGTTTCAAGTGTGTGTGTGTGTGTGTGTGCGTGTGTGTGTGCGTGTGTGTGTGTGTGTGTGTGTGTGTGTGTGTGTTTTAACTTATAAACATTAATTAGCTTTGTGAGATAAGACTGGAACTTTATTGATAACATTCTTGTTTTCAATTTTGTTTATGTTATAATTATTATATTATCGTTCCTTGAACTGATTCCATGTCTTGGTTGTTGTTCCCGTTCTCAAGGTCTTTTTTATCTTAGGAAAACAACTCTCATCCAAGTTCATGATGTAATGATATTATTTATAATACACAATGTTATCACAGTGCAACTGGTTTAATATATAGTACCTCTTATCTGCTCTTATAGGATACATTCCAGCTTTCAACTCGTCAACATCTGGGCAGGGTAAAGAAAACAAGTAGATGGATTATTGACAAAATCAGCTTTTTGTGCACTTGATCTCTCAGATTATCCTTGTTTTTTTCTCCACAGGATAAGAAACATTAATCTCTCAATAACACTGAATGCAACAGAATACGGATCATTGTTCCATACAGCCATGTAATAAGTAACAGTGACAACATATTTAAATAAATCTCTGGGGGTCAGGGGGGGGACCTTTACTTCTGCACTTCCTCTTTTCTTGTTTTGACCAATTCTACATCTTATGGAAATGTACAACTCCAAACTAGTCAAAAAGTTGAGCTATCTTGTCTTTAGCGGCAATCAAGGAAAGCCAGCCAAGTATGTCTCCACATCTAACCCAGCATGATAATGCACTAACCCTGTTGCCAGTTCAATGAATCCTGAGACACTGGCTGCCTGAGTTTCCTCCCGCTAAGAGGAGAGAATAGATTACCAATAGCTCAGCCAGGGAGGCAAACAAACATACAAACAAGCAGCACTCAGACACAGAACGCCTAGCAATTAAAGCAAAATGCCTGTGATGCCCACCAGATAGGAAATGTGTGGGACATGAACCAAATGTGCAGTGCAGACCTGCCAACCGGCCCACGTTCAGCGGAAGAGCTCCGGGGCAGGCTGTCAGACATGTAGGAAACATTATGCGAGGAAAAAACATCAAACCTTGAATCGGTTAAATCAAAAACAAAGGAGACCGCAAAGGTCCTAATGAAATGATTATAGAAATTCATATTATCAGATGAATCTGTGGATAATAGCTGGATTCAGTATTAGCCATGCTTTAAAAGGGGGAACTATCAAAACCAACGGGAAGTCAGAACACCCATGTTCTCCTTTGTGTAAAACACCATCTGATTGATACCCTGAAACAAAGTTTACCAACTAACGGATGCTGTGTGGTGTTTTCACCAAATCTGGGAAGTATTTGAAGTTGAGCTTGGTAATCTCTGCAATCTCAAAGGGATATCCTGGCGACTAATTTTTAGAATCAACAGTAATATGAATAATATGCGTGAGAGGCCCAGGGCCATTGGCTGCTCTGCTCTGAAGACTGTGTACAGGACAACAGTGGGTGGAAGACACACAAACACACACACACACACACACACACACACAGACACACACACACATGCACGTACACATATGCAGGTGTGTGGTTACGAAAAATAGAGCTATTTGCTTATACAGTTGATATTCTCCAGAATACACTAGAGTTGGAGTGAATGAGGGAATGATTGTGTGTGTGTGTGTGTGTGTGTGTGTGTGTGTGTGCGTGTGTGTGCGTGCGTGCGTGTGCATGTGTGTGTGTGTGTGTGTGGTGTAGTGTATTGAGGAGAGGGGAAGCGGTTAGTCCAAATGGAAAACAGCAGTCCCTCCACCATGTACATTAATGCAA
>OMLI01101367.1:0-12218 GCA_900302605.1 Rondeletia loricata
CACGTTGGCTGACTTGAGACAAATCCTGGTTGAGGAGTGGAATGCCATCCCACAGCAGTGTAACCATGCTGGTGACCAGCATGAGGAGGAGGTGCCAGGCTGTTGTGGCTCTGTATGGTTCTTCCACACGCTACTGAGGCTCCTGACTGTTTGTTAAATGAATAAATTGTAAAATTGCCAATATGTCTTGTTTCTTCCTTGTTACTGATAGACTTCAATCATCCAATCCACCAAACAAGAGTCAATAGCAACAGCAGAATAAGCTGAGAAGATTTGGCAAATTTTTCAGGGGCACAACCCACATACTCAGCTGTGCTGCTCATCCCACAAATGCATGTTCCTTACAAATGGGGCACCATTTAAAAGGGAAATAAACAGGCTTTCCAACGGTATAAAAGTTATTACCAAGAAGGATTGTTACAACAGAGAAATAATCTACCAAACACAAATTTCCGAACTTTTTGTTCGATGTTTTATTTTGCATATTTTGTACTCATCAGTCTATTATCATCATCACTTCTCTCTCATGTTCAGACTGCAAAATATTTAACCTGGCCATCGTCAAGAATAAACACTTTTAGTTGCTCTGACGCAGCCAGGAAAATCATTTAGTATATTTTTATATAGCTATTAGCTTAGTGATTGATTGCCTTACATTTGTGGCTAGTTGGAGGAATCTCATCTGACTGTCAGATCCAGTGGTCCAGCTAGACACGTCTAGCTGGTGTGTGTGTGTGTGTGTGTGTGTGTGTGTGTGTGTGTGTGTGTGTGTGTGTGTGTGTGTGTGTGTTCAGTGGTAACAGCCTGGAAGGCTGTGTTTGTTGTTTTCTATATTATTTTAGTTTTTTGCTTGTTTGGTGGATAGATGGATAGATAAAATTGGTTTAATTGGTTGAGTGCCTTCTTGTTTGGTAGCATAAGGCAGTTTTATAACCATAACCTAATAGGCCTGCATGGTGACACAGTATGATGGTGATGTGAAATGTGTTTCTTTGCAGAATAATTTCTCTGAAGGGCAGGGTATAAATTGCATGGCCTACTACTGTATAATAGCAATAGATATACACCCAATTTATACTCACAACATATGACAAAGTATTTATATTATATCTTGCAAGATCAAGTAATATGACAGACTTTTTTTTTTGCCATCATGGCGATTGATTGTGTTCAGACTTTTGTCACTTATTTCACTGTAGAGCTTTACGTGCCTCCAGTTTGCCGGGAGCGCTGCTCTCCAATACACACCCACAGGGCCAAAGCAATCTCCAACACCTGAACCCCAAAAGTTATTAAAACACCTTTCAACACAATACCCTCTGCATCATATCACTAGATAGCTTATTTAAATTCTGATACAAATTACAGTGACGTGTAGGCAGACTGTCCTCAGTAATGAAGCATTGGGTGCTAAGTTCAACAGCATCCAGAAGTCTTAAAGTGAAATATGCTGCACCCCTACAACGTGGAGTATGTACCTTCCATGCAGTTCTTCTATGCATATAAATTCCAACCCTGTGGTCTAGCAGAACTGTTTCTGGATTAATTGGCATCGACTGTCATGTAACATATGCCTTGTGCCAACAAAAGAAGCTAAGTTCCATGCTGTATTCTGTACACTCTCCCCTACAGTTTCCTCTACAGTATCTAACCTTTCCCCCTTCCTTAATTCCCACTACTACTGTTCACGCCCCAATGACCCTTTGGAAGTCCCCTGATCTCTGCATCTTAATTAGGTTCCTTACCAAATGCACCCCATTGTTTGACCCCGTCTTCATTTCACTGGTGTTCAACACATAATTTGATACCCTTGCATGTAACGGCTAGACGAGGGGTGGGCAACGTTTGGTTTACAAGCCACCAGTCGATCATAGCACATAGCACAACAAAACGTGTTATACCCTTCAAAAGCACAATAATATTGAGATACTTTATCGATCGCTCGAAATTCTGTTTTTCCTCTTGCCCTTTTACATGTCAGCAACAATACAGCGACCCTGACCTCTGATCTTTCCATATGATTCAGTATCTTGCTCAAGGACACTTAAGCAGGGCGGTTACTTACTGACATTGGGGCTTGAACCGGGGTACTCTGGTCGATGAATGGTCTTCCTACTCACTACACCACCCTGCTGCCCTAGGACTGGACTAAAACCAACACAAACTGAATCTGCTTTGCATCAGGGCCAACGCCTGTGAATGTATTGCACAATAACCCACTGCCTCTGCCATTATTGCTTGCATGAATGCATTGAAGTCTTTTCAAAAGCCCTTATAAGCTACTATAGTTTGCCTTCATAGATAGCGTTATGTACATTAATACACATTCAGCAGTCACATTAGTGAAGTATTCATTTATTATTATTTATCATTATTCGTTACTCAAAATAATAATATTGATTCTTATTAAAGACAGGCTTTATGAGCAAAAGCCCACTGCTACATTCTTGAAAGAGAGAACACACTTTCCAAAATGTAGCCTGCTGTGTGGAAGCATTATCAGCAGCTATCTCAGTTTTCTGATAAAGCTGCCATTGCCCGAGAGCAATGATGCAGTTTTTTGGAAGGTGAGCATTTATGTGATGGCCGCTGTATCAGCGGGCAGCAGATGATAATCTTGCCGAGTCGACACTGAAAAGGATAATCAACTCGCTTATGGCTATCACGAGAGAGAACAATGCAAGGATGGAGAAGCAGAGCCTCTTTAATTATTAATACCCTGGCACCAGTCGCTTCCATGTGGGCAGCGTTAACCTGCTGCTTGGCCATTGGAAAGGCACCATAGGAGGTTCTCATGCCCTAATGTGCTCTGCAAAGTGGCACTGCTCTGACCGCAGAGAAAACCCATTTTGATCATCATTGTGACAGGACTTCTATAATGTAAATTCTAGCTGGGAGAGATTGGCCATCTGGCCTAGTGATCACCATTATCTAAGGCGTAAATAACAAGAATCTTGTTTTTCTGATTTCTTCTTCCCTTCGTTATGATCTCCATTCATTGCATTTTGTTTTGATATGTTTTGGGATGTCATTTTAGCCTTTTAAGCTGCCTTTACATATATCAAATATATGCATTTACATAATAATGACAAGATTTACATAAACAAGCATAGGCCAGATCCACAGCTCTTGGTTTTACGTAAAAGTAGAAAATTTCAGATGATGTCAAATATTGAATGGGAGCTACAATGAAAATGTGAATAATGCATCAATAAGGCATCACAGTTTCTAATGGATGTATATTGCCACTGCCATAACAAAATGACATCTGGTTTGAGTATTTCTCAAAATGTATGTCATTACCAGTAGGAAGGTATCTGACTTTTCTGCCAGTGACAAGATAAACATTTCCATCAGAAGGCATATAATATGATATTATATTTCAAACACCTGTGGCACTTACTGCACTCACACACATTTGGGGTTTCAACACATATTATTCCCCGTCCAAAACATTTAAAACATTCACACAAGCGCAGTTAGAAATTGTAAAATATATTTCTCTAGGAATATATGTTTTTGCCATATTCCCTACAACTAACACTGGAAGAGTTTGGAGTTGTTGAGAATCTGTTGACACTAAGATGAATAATGCCCCATGTTCCTTGGTGTAGACTGTATGGTTTTAACTTCTTTGGTACTGTATTTGTATTTTTTTTTAGGAATCAGCTATCTGATTGTGAAGCATTACAGTGTGTTTAAAATAGCAGAATTCCTCCTTCATGACCAAAACACCGTTTACAGCTTGTGAACATGACAAGCCAATTCAAGCTCACTGCTATAGTAGCCAGTGAGGTCTGGTGGTAAGACTGAGCCAGAGAAGAGCCTGTGACTGTGTGACATCAGGATGAAGCAGCTGCCACACTGGCTGACCCTGTAGAGAAGCAGCAGGCCTGTCCCCTGAGGTTAATTAGGCTAGACAGGCTAGTGGTCTATCATGCCCAGCGCAGGAGGTAGCATCTCTCTGTCTCCCTGACAGCAGTCTGGCTGGATATTGACATAAATACACATCAGGATGTCCTTTGTTGTAAATGGTGTTAAAGTAAAATACAATACAGTTCCCAAAGTCTGGAGCGGGCTGGAGGAGAAACATGAAAACCCTAGCGACAGTTCAATTATCCGCACATCAATCAGCGGGGGATGTGATTGGTTCTGTAAACGGAGCAGGAGTGATGTGTTGTGCTGGGTCGATGGCCCAGCGGTCTGCTTCTCAGACAATCAAGTCCACCATCATCATCACCTCCACCCCCCACAGAGCTGCTTGCATTTCTTAAAGCATCATTAAAGTTTGGTAGAGGTTTGGGTTGTGTAGTTACCTTGACATGATGTAACTCCAAATATTGGCGAGATATCTTCAATAGTTGCTCCGTAGATTCAAACTTGATAATCCACTTTTTTCTTTCTCTCCCCCATACACATGCATTGCACGGTGAAACAGGTCTCAAAGTCACACTTATAGCACACAAACAAACACAAACAAAGCGGATTCTGCCAATGTATAAAAACCCGATTCAGCATTTTTTTCGTCCGTTTACAATGATTGGTAAAGGTACTATTTTCTTCATCCCCTATTCAGCCGGCTTCAGGAGTGGGTGTGGACATTTGGACCAATCAGCAGGTCGTTTCTTACAGGCGCAAACATACAAACACGGTGATTCGGTCCCGGAAGCAAACTACTGGATCATCTTCCTAATTCAAATAATAAAATCAACACAAAGTTTAATCAGGTTTTGTTCTTTTATACATTGGCAGAATCCACTTTGTTCGTGTTCGTTTGTGTGCTAGAAGTGTGACATTGAGACCTGTTTCACCGTGCAATGCATGTGTATGGGGGAGAGAGAAAAAAAAAAGTGAATTATCAAGTTTGAATCTACGGAGCAACTATTGAAGATATCTCGCCAATATTTGGAGTTACATCATGTCAAGGTAACCACACAACCCAACCCTCTACCAAACTTTAATGATGCTTTAAACATTCTGATGACTTCAGAATAATGCCAATGGTGAGGAGGTTAAAGCTCTCTTTGCAAACTTCAGATCCCACCATAACTCAAAGTACAGCTCCAGTTTTCTCCAGTGTTTACGAGCAATGCAAATTGACCATTTATAGCTTTAAAATACACCTAACTCGTGTTTCAGTCACATACAGACAGACTTTGAATCAATTCAAGTCAATTGAAAAATGTCTTCAACCCATTAAATCAAATGTGAACTAAGCTAGTAGTGGGGTGACAGAGGCTCCACACGCAGCACCATACTGTCAATCTGGATGGGCCTCTAAGTCATTTATTTACCATTGACCCTTCTGTTACATTTTCTTATAGCTCATTTTAACACAATGCCTTTACAAGGTCAGTGTTTTGTAGTTTGATTTCATAATTGTCAAAATAACACCGCAATGTCTAATCAATGATCTTGTCTGCCTCAGTGTCATTCATAAAAATCTATGAAATCCAGTCCTTGACTTCTCCAAAGACTACATGAGAGGAATATTTGTCTGATGTTTACATATTATTTCAGTATACCTATTTTAATATCAAAGTTCATAATTCTTCACTCATTTCTTAGTTCTTGTGGTAACCAGGGAGCTAGTTAACAATGTGTCTTGCTTCCTCATGTTTTTATTCTTATGTATTCTACTTTGTAGAAAAGTTTTCAGACAGTACAAATGTGTTGGTAACTATCATATAAAAGCCATAATACCCAAAAGGTAATTATTTCAGGAGACTATGGGTGCGATGGTAATGGAATAGATAAGAGGCCCAGCTAGACATATTATTGATGGGAGCTTGGCTGAAATCCTACTCTCTATCATGTCTCAGAATGGAAAGCTCTCATGCCCATTTCTTATATCATCAACACCCCGGTCCCCTCTGATTTCTGAACATCACTCTCATCAGGGTGCTTTTAAGGAGTAATTTGCTGTGCGGTGCTTTTTTGTGTGTTTTATCTTGGTCTCTGCTTGCAGTGACCCCGGGCCCACTGCTTCTGTCATCTGAATTATTTCACGTCTCCCCACATTAGTCATCGTGCACTTGCTTTGAATGCAACTCCTTCCTGTTAATCAACGTTGTTCATGCAGGAAGCTCCATCATTCAGCTGCTGCAATAAGATAGGAGGATGTGTAGAAAATGGCATCATTATATTTTACAACCATCTCAGTCTGGTAAAACAAACATCATCCACAACCAATTTGAAAACGTTGTTCTACCTCCCTCATCAGAGAAAATGGCGAGCTTCCACACAAATAATAAAAAATCTGTATGGACAAAATGTAAGAGTCAAGGATTTACAGTGAAGTGGCTCGACTCTATCAAGTTGTCATACATACCTGTTTAAAAAGATTTTAAGTTTTTATGGTGTTCCGCATTTCTTTGGATGATGATCAAATGCAGCAGGTGGTGAGGAAATGCGCATCTCAGCACCGCAAGCAATCATCTCCATTGACGTGTGTTAATAGCTCATCAGACTAAATTGTACTAATAACTGCTTTCTGGAATCATGACTGCACATACGTCAAGGTCTTGATGTCTAATG
Source organism: Rondeletia loricata (assembly GCA_900302605.1). Lineage (NCBI taxonomy): Eukaryota > Metazoa > Chordata > Actinopteri > Beryciformes > Rondeletiidae > Rondeletia > Rondeletia loricata. Next base: position 6,538 of record OMLI01101367.1, read on the forward strand.
GAGCTGAGCTGTATTTAATTCCTGAGCCGTGCATCTATATAAAGGTTTCAGAACCTCTTCTCATATTGGATTTATTTGACTTCGATAACTGAAATGTAGTCATGATGAAAAGTGAAATTGGTGCTCTAATAGTGACATATCCCTGTCCGTGGCTTGTTCACAATGCACTGATAGCAGAACTGCACTAGCACTCTTCCATCCCCACGCAATTCTAAAAGGATGAGAGGACCGAGTTCAAACTGGGTTCTTTTAATTGGAAGTACAAAATAAAGTGCACAAACAAAGTAAAGCCAGATTACTCTTCTCTTCTATGCTGACTGACCATTCACTGCAAATGCTCCACAATTTGTTAATTTACGATGGTCCGGTTACTGTTGCTTATGGAGAACCTACAAAATGTTTACTCTGCAATGTTTGAGTCAGGAAAGAGAGTGTGTACTTACTGTAAATCCCAAATCAAATACGAGATGTCTATGAGAAACATCTGATTTTCTTAAAAAAGAGGAAGCTTATCTAGTACAGGCATAAATGTGACTATGAACTATTTAAAATGCAAGGAGGCTACAAACATTGTATGCGTGATACTCATTAAAACGTGTTGCAAACATTCTTGATATCTATTAAAATGTGTTAACCACTTCAAGGCTCTGGGTGCTTCTTATTTGTTTTCCATCTCTTCTGTTTTTCTTCTAATGTGGTTATAGGATACATTTAGCAACAATATATTATGTGAAACAAAGCCAGAAAGTAATGTAATGTAATTAGGGGGCATTCTCATGAAACAATCCATTCCTTGTCTTTTATTTTACCTTCAGCCCTTATGTTTTCATTTTAAATTAGATTAACACGTCTTCTTTTGACACTGTAATTACAGTACATTACATTTCTATTATATTTGCCACTGTAGCTGTATGGAACTGCGACAAGTAGCTACTTTCTAACTACCTCAAACCAGCCTTTATAGCTTCCCCTGCAGTATAGTGGCAAACTGTTCAACTTCTCAGCCCATCTCCTTTCATTAAGACAGATTGTTGCTCTCCTGTTCTACAGTAATTGACATGTGGGTGAGCAATGACTTACAGTGGAGAGTTTCACAGACAGACCAGCTGAAGGGAATATCAAGAACTAATCAATATCAACAGCAAACAGTCCAAATTAGAAGAGTAGACAGTAGGGAGGTTCCTGTTTAACAGTCTGGAGACGTGGGCTGAGAGAGTTAGTGGGTAGCACTGGGATTTTTTATAACACAGAATCAATGAGCACTGCCCACAAACCTTTCCGGCTGAAGTTATTAATTGGGGAATGAACAATGCTAAACTGTCATTGCAGAGTTGTGGGCTTCCAGCTATTTGAACAGGGTCCGTTTCCCCAGGCAGATAAGATCCCTGCCTGCTTTGTTTTAATGTTCTGTAGTTGTTATCCAAGCCATTGTCAGTCTCGCCCCTCTGTCTCTAGTTAACACCCATGGATTTGGAAGCAGTGGGGAAATTCAATCCACAGTCTCTTGTGTAAAATGTTGCTGTGAGAAACATCCAACAACATCTTGTTAATGCATTATATGATATAGAGGAGAAGGTTACAGTGTAAGGGAGCTTTGTCCCCTGCTACTCCATCATCCGCATTACATCAGCATTACTCACCGAACAAAGCCGTGTGATTTATCTCAAAACTATTATCAAAACGAGCAGGAAGAAACCATGGCTCATAATTCAATTGACACTTTATGGTATTTGTTATTGGGAGCAGAGGGGAGGGAACACTACAGATGCTGAAATATGATTGCTGACAGACTCACTAATAGAGCTACTGGCCTACAAACTGAAAACACACACACACACACACATGCACACACACTCACCACCATGATTCCCCTCCATTTCATTTGTCACACTGTAGCCGTTATGGGGTTTCTCTCAACGTCTGCGATACAAAGTATATTCAATGTAAAACCATCCCAAGAGTGAATAAGTTCCACCACTGGATGTTGCTAAGAATTTACATTGTTTTGTTTGTTTAGCTAAGGTGGTAGTGTTGATCTGGTGGTGTTAATTTGTTTTCTGACTGAGGTGGGGTGCACCACCATTAATCTTCCTGAGTGGGGTAATGATTGCTGCCTTGCGCCCTCACAGCCTTGCCAGGGTACTCAATACTTCCTGTTTGATATTCAAATAATTAGAAGAAGACTAAGCCAAAAGTTCATGAGTCTTATTATAATCGTGATATCAAGAACATAGGACCTAATTCACTTCAGGTTTCATGAACGCCGACACTTGGCATTTTGTCAGAGCGCCAAGTCCCGTTCTAGAGAGTGCAGGTGTTGCATGAGAGCTGCTCTGACAGCCGCCTCACCTCAGTCAGATGCTGTTGGAAACCCAATGAACTGCATGGGCCTCAGGCTTCAGTCACTTGGCTGATCTGTTGTTGAGACTGAAAAACAGTAGGGGTTGAGAGGGGTTGTAACGCTATTCACTAAGTGCAACCGAGTTCAAATCAGGAGCTTAGAATAGAGTTTAAGCATGAATTAATGCCACTGTGCTTGAGGGAATATAATATAAATGGTTTTCATGAGGGCTGAAAAGGTCATTGCACAAAAAAGTGGGCCAGCTCTATGATGCTGAAACAACCTAGATGGTAATTTCCTGAGAGACAGCGTACTTGAATGCAATGTGAAGGGTCACATGGAAGGCGTAAGCCACAGCTGGACATTTGAAAAAGCAAAAGAAGTGTTGTCATTTCATCAAAGTAAACCAAATCTCACCAAGACCAAATTAATCTTACACATTGCTTATAGCATGACTAATCTTAAGATTATCTAATGCCACCGTCAATACCACTCATCTCCTATAAATACCCACTTTTCTAAGCAAATGCTTTGTGGATGTTAAATTACCACTGCAAGCATTTGCACCAATGCATTTGGTTTTGTTGTCGGTTTTTACTCTACAAGAAATAAAGATGTTTATACACATCTCATGTTTTTTTTTTTAATAAAAAAATGTTTTTACCTTTATATATTGAGGGAAAGCTGACTGAACCTGGACGCTTTTTATTTTTTAGCAATGCCGTGCTTAACATTCACACAGTTACAAACATTCATTCCTGGGAGCTGCCCAGTACAACCAGACTATTCTTTTGTCTACTTGTTTGGACCAATGAGCGGCTCCACTGGAGCAGTTGGGGCTGTTAATACTTTACTCAAGGGCACCTTGACGGTAGTCGCTGATGGAGGCGAGAGTGTTTCTCAGTCAATTTTCCCAGACAGTCTGGGGTTTCGAACCTGTGACCCTCTGGCCTATTTCTCTATCCTGTAGCTTACTGCCGCCCCCACTTGTTGTAGAGCACACACTTGCATAAACCTGGAGGAAACTTACAGATGTTGTTTGGGGTGAAAACTAAAGTTCTCAAAATGAGGTGTACATCATTAGGATTGTGTTTGTTCCTATCAGGAATGTATGAGCAGGCAAAAAATTATAATAATAAAAAAATAATCAAATTTTATTGTTGGAGAGGCCCAGTGTTTTAATAATGTTTTTTTTTTTAGGCCTGCTGTAAAGACAGTCCAGACTCTCTCTTTGATTTGCCCTGGAAAATCGTTGTTTTGCAGTGGAAATGCATTTTAAGCAGCCATACTTCACTTCTGAGATAGTTGATCAGGGTGGATTAAAGACGACTGTCAGTAGTTTGAACGGCGATATTAACAGTTATTGCATTTTCAAAAATCACACATTTTTTATAGGCAGTCTCCAGCTGAATAATAACTGGTCTTGATTGTCACTTCTCCCATACAGTCAGCCAGGTTTACAGAATTTGAACTGACACAAGAGCGAGTACTGCCACTCAACATGTCATTTGAATGAGGAGAGCTGGTGCTGTCTGCCAGTCAGTGTCCAGTATTGAGACCACAGAACTTGAATGGATAGAATGGTCATTCCCATTCAAATCAACGTTCCAGGATGGTCGGAGCAGCGGCCATTTTTATGTGTACTGTTGGGCTAGCTTCTGTATGAACCGACTTCCGGCAAGTCAATGAGGCGAGAAGTTTTGCAGCAAGGACCAAAGGACCTTCTCCGTCGCCTTGCTGCCATGGATTGCTAATATGCTAATGTTAACTAGAAGAGCTAAAGAGAGAAGTACAATCTTTGATAATGCTATGTTAACCTTGTCGCTAACATTGTATTAATTGGTGAAAAACAGTTATATATCAAGTTCCAAGTCACTGTATTACAATAGAGGCTACACCTTGGCTACAATAGGCTACTACAAATATTATGTTGCTATCTTTCATATAAAAAAATAATTATTTGGACAATTTACATCAATGCACAGCCTACAAAACTGTTGTAGGAGCCAAGCCTATATTGGAGAACTTTTAAGTTAAGTTTTTTCCTTTCTTATCTTTACAGTAAATATAGTTAATATCTCTCAACTGTAGATGATAATTATTAACCTCGTTGTTTATTTTTGTATTTATTAAACGGATCCCAAGGCTGATGCCTTGGTGACCGCTAATCTTCCTGGGGTCCACAGAAAGGACAAAAGACATTACAGACATACAAGACATGACATGTGCGCAATGGTATTACATAAAGAACAGGTTGTTAAAAACAGTTGGTTCCAGTCATGAGAAGCTTCTTTAGTTGCTTTTTGAATGTAAATTAGTTTTGTGTGTGAGAGATTTGAGAAGGTAACTGACCTATAGATAACTGTGTGTTTGAGGAGGTTAGTTCTTGGCATAGGGGGTTTCATATAACCTGAGCTTTCATTCCAGGTGAGATGGTTATGTCTATTGCTGGTGTGTAGTATTTGATTGAAAAAAGTACTCAGGCTGCTGATCAAATACAACATTTCTAAAAAACATGAGGATACTGAAATTGAGTTTTCTTTCAACTGTCAGCCAAGACAGGTGTGTGTGCATATGTACAATGTTTGTGCGTGTTGAGCAATGGAGTGCCAGTCTGGTAGCTCTGTTTTGAACTAGTTGAAGTTTATTTATGTCTTTCTTTGTTGTGGCGTTTACTGTAGTATAGCCTAGTTCCTTGTATTGAAACTTAATTTTACAAACAATTTATCACAATTTATTGTTCATGTAGGTACTGTAGTAATAGTTACTGTCTCTTTAAGAAACTCCCTGGTCAGTGTGTATTCCTCGTGTATTTATTTACTTTTAGACTATAACAGTAATTTTGTGTAGGTTGGATATACAAGTGGATAGGAGCCATACAGTTTTCTTACTGTATCTTAATGTTATATTGTTATATTGTGTTCATTTTTACTCCTGTATTGTATAATAAGTACTGCTTTGTGGATTCACCTATGGAATTGTGAGTAAATTGTTTTGTACTTTATCTTTTTCCCTCGGAGTGTCCGTGGATGAATAACTGTTTGTGGATTGTGGATACACTGTAACGTTAACGAGCCAGTAAGCTGCCAGGTTTGAAAAACTACCAAAGTAGGTCAGGGTCCTCAGCTTAACGTAGAGATCCGTGTTGTTTGATAAACATCAGAGCAGATACAGGCGGTATATGAATGCGTGAAGTTATAGATTAATGCATTCAGCCGAGGTGCATGGGATGAGCAGAGAGCTGATAAGGAGGTAGAACTTTTTCCCCACTACGGTCAATGAAGTCTAAATAAAAATTTGGAACTAACACACACACACACACACACACACACACACACAT
>OMLI01101378.1:0-10115 GCA_900302605.1 Rondeletia loricata
CCCCTACCTCCCTCACACACACACACACACACACACATCCAACTCCAGTGTGTAGCTCATGGTGGCGCTGCCAGGTCGCACACTCCAGCCTAACCTGCTAATGGAGTTTGCATATGCAGCCGGCTCTCCACTGCCAGCTAGCCATTAATATGAATCACTCTCAGGAGGCCCCCCCCCAAACAAGCTGGCAATTTGTCTTCACTAGTGAGCTGCTGAAAGGTACAGATATGATATTCTTCAAGGTGGAGAGCCCGATGGGGTGGGGGGTGGGGGACAAACTTCATGCTGCCACAAACTTGACGGTTGCTGGGTGGAAAGTTGACAAGTGAGATAGAATATAGGACAGCAAATTGTCTTTTCTCCCTTCAGGCGAGCTGCACGGTTATGAGATTGCATCACTGGCTGCCTGCGTGCTGAGAGAGCACTGTATTGTTGGCCTTTGCCAATCGAGTGATGGGTTCAAATTAAAACTAAGCCTATTAGAAATGCTTCTTCACTGCAGGATAAGACCAGGCAATTTCCCCAAAATGATGTTCTGTGCCGCAAATGTGACTTTACAGGGTAGAGGGAGCTTGTATTATGAACTGTAAGTAATTGAAACACTGATTTGATCATGGTCAGACCACGGTGTCATGTGCACTCTGTGTCCCTCAGACAATACTCAATGCTCAGCCAGTGTGTGGCCTGGAGCGAAAGAGAATAGTTGCAGTTGTGTGTTTTTACCAAATGAAGGAGAGTTGCAAAATGAACCGCACACACAGCACGACCCAGTAGGTCAGAGAGGCTTGCGTTGTGTTTTTTAGCATTTTCTTTTTCCTGCTCCGGTGGCCCTCCTCCAGCTATGTGCTCTTTGTTCCAGCGTCAGCTAGTGGAGTGTGTGTAGTCCTGCCAGTGTTGCTGTAAACATGAAGACATCATAGCCAGTTAGCTCTGCAGGCTTTTGGCTTGCCACTTCAATAGATGGGAAATTGTGGTCCACACACATTCCCCTTGTGGTTTTTTGAATGGATGCCATATGACATGAAATCTTGATTTAGAGGGGCAGTAGCAGTAAAAGGTGTGTCTTGTAAAAAGAGGCATAAAGAAATATTATTTAAAAGGAAAACATTAAAAACACGATCAAAAAGAAATGTTCCTGTCAAGTTTGGTGGAGGTGAGAATTTTGATGGATGGCAAAGTAGGGAACAAATTTAATCTGCAGTTCAACGGCGCTATGATGTAAGACTTGATAGCACCTCAGTTATAAAGGCTTCAATGTCTGTGACAAACCACCGGGCAGCCAAGTCCTGTTTCACCATGGTCACTGTTCTGCTGGAAACCCATCTGACCAAACACAGACTTCTAATGAGCTCGCTTCTCAAAGTCACAGGCACAGTCAGTAAGACCAATGTTTGTGTCCGGCTTTAAATGGGTTGGGAATTGTTATTGGTTGGTGTGGTTGGAGAATCATGGTGTAGCTGAGATTGTGGTTGGCTTGGCTTTATGACTGACGTAAGAATAAACAGAAAGCAGTCTAAGATTGAGTCTCAGGTACACTGCAGAAAATACCCATCTTAACAAGTATTTTATCTAGAATGCAGTCTTATGTTTTTTTTAAAAGTGGTAAAATCTGCCATTGGGGTGAGATAATTTCTATTTTTCCAATGCAAATCAACTCTTCAATTCTCTTGAATCTATGTCATTTTCTTTATACAAGTGGGTGATCTGCCTTAATCCTTGTTTCAAGTGAAACGGCACTGGAAACAAGTGGAATTATCTCCTATTGGCAGAATCTTCCACCAGAATATGACACAAAATGACATGTTTCACTTCACATCAGTCACCAATATCATTTGGCCCCGGTGATCTACAAGTCAGGATTTCTATTCTGACTCTCTCTTCACTTGTGTACAATTTTTTTTTCAGTTTGTAGCAAGAGCGCTAGGCTTCTTAGTGTTAGCTACCTCCTCTCTTACCCCTCTGGGCTCTGAAGCCCAGTCTACACCAGAAGCAACTCAGCTGTTTAATCAGTGCTGCTGTCTATACCGGCTCCGTACAGGCACACGCCTCAGCTCCGTCACAAGCCCATTACTCCGGCCTGCTTCGTCTTTTTACGCTTCATGTCTACCTATGTAAGTAAATGCATTTAAATACCAGTATTTTGGTGTATTTTCTCTGTTAACCAGACAATAGCTGAGAATGATCCCATCACTCCATGGTCTGAAAAATTGTTTCTTCTCCATATTCCCTTTGGTTTCAATTATACATATTCATCATGGACCGATAAGTGAACAATCCTATTTCTATTTTTAGAATTATTGAAACTTTTAATTACATTCCTGTGGTAACTTTTGCAATCAAATTTTTCTATAGAGCTAACTATAAAACGTGTTTTACATAATATCTAACCGCTGAAGCACGATTCCAAAACAAAACAACGCCAGGACGGAGGACGGATAAACATCCTGGAAGTTTACTTGCTAGCCGAGGATGGTGACTTGACCAACAAGAACGAATGGGAAACCCCAAGCATCACGTCCGAGCAGCGCTGTAGTCTATAGTACAGAGCCAGCTGGGAAAATGTGATGTGAAGCACAATCGTTCTCTCCAAGACAACTTGGGAAGAACTTTCTCCACGTCACAAGTATCGACTTGGCATTCTTGGATTTGATAATCAGCCTATATGTAATGTTACTTTACCAGAAAAACAGAGGTTATTTGGCTACGCCAATTGATCTTTAACTCAACCAATGAGATTATTGCAGCTCTGCCTCCGAAAAATGTTTGTATAATTAAAACTATGAAATAGTGACCATACTGCACACATTGATGCATAAGCATAGCATGCAAACAAACTGTGACCACTGTTAGCTACAGGCACTGTGCTAACACCATTTAGCTTGAAAAATGATGACCCTGGATTCAGAAAAACTAATATTACTGGCAGCCACATCACTGTACTACAAGTGAATGTAGAAATGGCTGAACAGCCTGAATGCTGGTGGTGGGGTCACAACGACAGCCAGTGCTGGTGCTTATGTGACTTTCCACTTATCTTTTACATGATTTGACTGTAGATGCATGGCTCTATACCTATGATTTGCTTGAGTCTGTCCGTCTGTCTGTCCGTCCGTCGAGTCATTGTTGCAAATCACGTGATTGAGCTCCTGTAGGCCTACTCTGGTACAGTCCTGACATGCCATTCATCAGTGATCCAGTGGGTGGCGGTATGCGCATTCCCCTCCAAGCTATATGTGCCCAGCTGTTCCGTGGCATTGCACATGGTCTTGTCAGTGGGATGACCTAGTTAGATAAAGGTTAGGCAAAATGAAATGGGAAAATGGTCTATGAAAGTGAAATCACTTTTAGTTACAATTCATTGGATAGTCTGTGACCAGCAGCATTAATTTAAGCAAAATACATAATGAAAGAAAATAAAGTAGGTTGTTTCTTACATTACCCCAAGACTTTTAAAATGCATTGTACTGAAAGGACTTGGGTAGGTTGTGTTGAAAGGATGTGTCACAAGTGTTCCCCTGAGCTGTCTTGTTTCTAATACAGTAGGAAAGTATTAGAAAGGCCATCAGGAATGAAGGTCATTAGAGAAATGTTTGCAACTTCAAAAACCGGGCAAAAGCATGATCTAATATTATACATGCATGCTGTACTGTGTACCATGTCCTTCATTGTCTATTGGCCTTCAGTCTAATTGGCAGTTGAAATTATTCAATTCCATGCACCAGGAAGTAAATTCCAACAATCGTGCACAACTAATACAATATATTTCAGCAGTTTTAGATTCGTAGAGTGAAGGTTTTTACTGCACTTGACCTTTTTCTTGAGGCATCTGTCAAGACACGTGTAAATCTAGAATTCATTGAAACTATTATTAGTGATTATTAATCAATCAAGCTACTGATGGCGTGATAACACCTCAATTTGTGACAAACTACCCACCAGCCAAGCCGTTGTTCACCATAGCCAGCCTTCCTTCGATATCCCAGTGCTGGAACAGTATCAGACAACAGTCACTCCTTGTATCCTAAGGGATAGATACTGTAGGCTGCTATGCCTTTTCATGTATATTTGTAAAAGGACTGACGTTCGAACAACATGAATGTCACTGCCAAACACAGAGTAGACAGAGGTTGTGGTTGATAAGCAATTCATTTCAATTTCTTTCTAGATGTTCCATTTATCAAGTGGAAAAGAAAAATGCTCTGCTTTGGTTTTTCCTCATCTGTTTGTCAGATGCTGTGACATGATCATCAGTCTTTAGGAGATAGTGTGGGGATTGATGCAGAAAAATACAGGTTGGATGGATAGAGGTGTGCAGTAAAAGAAAGAAACATTTAAACTACTCTAAGCCCACCCTTTCATTTGCTTCCCCTTTTCATTTGTGTTATCATAGCTGTTGTGTTATAGAAGGTAGTTAACTTCATGATTACATTTACAATATCCAATATCTCCTTTGGCATTGCCTTCACGCTTGATATTGTTGTTTTGTTTCCTCTGGTGCTGCCATCTTCTATTAATCCAGTTCTTTTTTCTTCTGGCTTTCGCCGGGCGTATGTTACCCCTCTCTCCTCTCTGTCAGAGACCCAGAGTGAATGAGGTCCCTTCTGCTGTCACTTTCAGCACACTTTAGTCTGCTCCCCTATTTGAAGTTCTGTCATTGCCAGGCTTTGAACTGCCATTTGTGTTTCACTCTGCACACTGCTTTTCTCCAGAGTCTCGTCTGGTGTGAAATTGTCAGACATCCACATTTCAGCATAGGGTATAAACTAGAATAAGGAATGCAGAAACTCAGTCTATGGACTGGACACATTCAAGCATGTTATGCAACATTGCAACAAAGCTCTGATGCTTTTTGTGCCCTTTAGATCTCTTGTTTATGCATTTTTAATACATTATTCAGTGCCCCTACCATGGTGATGCAACCAACCAAAATCTTTATAATTTTTGTCCTATTTAAGATGCCTTCGTCTCCCTACACATGGTCTGCCCAGAGCAATTTCTGCATTATGTCACTGCGATTTCCTCAAAACAGCGGGGGACAATAGGTGCTAGGTTTTGCTGTAGGTGGCAGGCAGCCCCTCTGGAAATAATGCAGCAAATGGGGCCAGATGCTTGGTAACTACTGTTGTTTTTGGCCCTCTGAAAGCACAGTGCCTCACACTGATGTGTGTGTACATGGAGCTCATAGTCTGGGCCTTGAGCATGCATTCATGATCTTCAGTATAGCTGTGCTTGTTAGCCTAATAATAACACAGTTCTAGTGGCTGCTAGAAGTTCCATGAGTCTTTAGTTGATGAAGCCGATGAAGCCCTCTCCAGCAGCCTAGCATGTCACTTTGGTGTCCATTTGTTAGGAAAGAGCAATGGCTGAGCGCCTGTCTCCACAATGGCTGGGTGCGCTGCAGGTGAGAATTAGCGGCTTGAAGTGCCACCACATTTGTGGTTCCTGCTTTGTTTCCCCTTGAGCAGTGAACAAAAAAGCTGTCTGGTGTACCTGAAGTGGCTCTTCCTTTCGGCAAAAAAAGATTTCTGAGAATTCTAATGCTACCTTGGCTTTTTATTTGTGTAATATGAAGCGTACTGTATCTTAAGAAGACTTTGATCCCAAAATATGCTGTCTTGATGATAAGGAAAGAACTTAATTGAATCCCTCAATATTTTTGCCAATCTCCATTGGCACTCTTTCAAAGATCCGGCCTGTGCACCTCATTTGAACGGTTAAACTTTATCATTTATGCACAGTGTTCAATGTTTACAAGTGATGATGAAACAAGAGCACCTTGAGAGATGAGACCTCAGAGATGAGGTCCAAGTGTTTCAATTTCACTCCAACATAAGCAATTAGCAAAGCGCTTATTAGTGTGTTTCTCTCTCTCGCTCTCTCTCCCCCTATCTTTCAATCTCCCTCATCCCCTGTGCCAGCAGTAGATGAATATGTCTGTGATGTCCTTGGATTCCTGTCTTGTAAACACCATGAGCAGTGAGCACTGCTCTGTGGTTTGCTTGGCAGGCAAGCAGCCTTCTCTGTCTCTTGCACAGTTCGTCCCGTGGGGCCAAACTCACCTTGTTACCCTTTTAATTAGTAGGAGCAGTTAATAGTGCTGCCCGCTTCTGCCGCCTCAGCACTCTGCTCCGACTTCAAGAATCCCTCCAATCGATAGCTAAGAGTTGGACTGAGATGGAGAGAAGGGGGAGAGGAGGGTGTTCTGTTATGGGAGCAGCTCAGGTACATTCATGAGGTTGTTTGGAGAGAAAGCAAACAAAATGCTGTTTTCTTTGAAAGAAAATGGGGGTACAAAGCTGGGTGTGCCAATACCTATCCTGTTTCTTTTTTCCTTGTACATTTGAATGGATGACAAGATCTTGGGATTCACAGGTACAGGGAAAACACATCATGTTTCTAAGCATTCAGTGCCCCCACCTCCACATCTCCTCTCCCCCAAGAATGAATGTAATCAAAAAGCCAAGGGTTTGCTTGGTGGATTCTATTGTGCCCTTATAACCCCCCACCCCCACCGCACCCCCCAGTCCTCGTCTCTTTTCTTGTTTTGATTTAAAGATGCAGTGGAAGTACTTAGCATTTAGATGACATGCTGGTGGAGAGGTGTGATGGATCAGTACCTGTTCGGAGGACCGAATTTCTTCGACAGCGCCGGGGCCGGTCGGTCGAACAGACCGACCAAACAGATCGCAGAACGACGGGCAGAACGACAGGCCGGGCTGGCAGCAGCATACCAAGTTTGCCTCGCTGCTGCAGAAGGCTTGGCACGGCCGAGAGGAGAGCAGCGGCTGCTGGGAATGCCAATGCGCTGCGCAGACAGCCGTCTCGCCTCGGCTGCTCTGATTGGCTAAACAGACCATTAGCTTCCTGATTATGATTAGCCGAGTCAATATCTACACAAAAGTGGCTCATTTACCAATATTAAGGAGGCAAGGGCGCTGTTTTCTTCCTCCGGTCAAGAGGAAAACAGTCTTTTCATGTGTTCTAGAGAGATAGAGAAGGCATGTGTTTATCGCACCGCCCTATAGCTAATTTGATAACATTTTCAATCTGTGTGATACCATTGATGGTAAACAGGCAACGGTCTCTCTCAGTCTTTAGCCCAGATGATGAGGTGGCCATTACTTGCTGGTATTTCCTGGTCGAAGAGAGAAGCAGCGTCCTCAGAGGTCATAAAAACTGGGAGAGAACAAAATAACCTTCAGCTTCCATCGTCTCACCTTAGATATAATTGAGAGCCATGCCATCTGTGCTTTTAAATGGACATATGCTGCCCTGTGTCCAAGGCCAATATGCTGAGGGGGAAAGCCTGATAGTTTTCTTGAATAAAAAAGAAAGTGAAGGCTGCCCCTTTGTTCCTCTGATGCTGACCTTCTCCTCTCTTTTACAGCCTTTGCCCAAGGAGCCGTCGTAGAAAACAGGAAAACAGCGAGTAGGTGAGTTTGTTTAGTTGCATATTTTATTCTGTGTTGCATACTGAGTCAAGATTTCGAGTGAGTAACTTTGGTTCAGACCATTTGCTTTTGTTACCACATACAAGCAACATAAAATAATCATTTGTAAGGGCAAAATAGATGAACAGTATAATACAATGTCATGAATAAGGCCATGCCTGGTCCTATCACAGTCATTACACAAACATGTATGGCTCAGATTCTATACAAAGGTAACACATATGGTATACAGGTGGTGTTCAGTTCAACTCAGACCACTACAGTAGTAGTGGATCATTAGTGTCTATTCATCATCTATTTCCCAGTACCACTCCCACCACACCACTTTAATCAGGTCTGTCTGGGGCATGGAGAAGACACAATGGGCTCCTTCCTCTCCCACTAGGATGCAGTGTAACTTTGATCTACCTATGGAAAGAAATAGTAAAAAGGGAAATCAAAGGGAGTTATTGGTAGAAGTTTTGAAATGCGTAAGGTTGCAAATTAACAAAGTCCACTGAGGTTACATCAAAGGGAGAGGCTACTTCAAATGGCCAGGTTTTCTGTCAGGGCAAACGAAGCACACTGATATTTATGGGGGGATGTTTTTGGCCAAAGAATGCAAAGAAATTGGTCGCCTTAACAAAACCCATGCTTTCACAATCACTGTCTAAATGCCATTGACTATGGTAATTAGTCAGATGAATGAATAAGACTTGGGGGTCAGCCTTATGTTCCCCCAGGCCGATATTCCCTTGGTAAATGTTGCCAGGTTTGCTAGAGTCGCAACAAGGTTAACCTGACATTTGCTGGCAGGTTAACGTCACTTCCAGAAACATTGTTGTTTTCTTTAATAAAGAAGGAAATCTACTGGAGGTTTAACTGAATTTCACTCCCGAGAACATGACTGAGTGTCTGTGAAGCTTTTATATTCTGCAGAAGCAGAGGCATTTGGAATCTGCATGCTTTATGTCTCCTAGCCAATATTCTAAGATTGATTTTCCCTCTTCCACCAAGAAAACAAAATGAATCACGCACAATTACCAAGGACAGAGAGAAAGGGGGAATTGGAGGCATCATAAATATTTATTTGCCAGGCCTGGGAATTCATGCAATTCTTTGTAGATTTGCCAACTCGTATTTAAGCATCTGAATGATTCATATGGGCAGTCTTGGGTGACGAATGTGTCCACTGTCACCCTGAATCATTTATGTATTTAAATTGATAGATTCCTCCACATAACATATTCATGATATAGTTCTATTATAATTCAAAAGGGGTTTAAGTCAATTGATTGACTAAATGAACTCTAACTACAGAATTTAATTGGATGTGAAATTAATTAGATATTTGGAAAATAATATATGTATTATCTATCAAATACACCTACTATGTACCATTCCTTAGCCTTTACAACATTATTTATAGAATTAGCTTTCTTAAGAGGGCGACGTTTTCTAGAAGTAGAGCTAAAGGGGGGAAAACCATAAGAGACTGTTCAAATGTGACATGTCTTCATCTCATGATTTCTATTTTCTCCTTGTTTTTCTTCCATTCGTCTGCAGGTTTATTGACATCCACATCCGGGGACTGAGGCCAATCACTACTCCAGAACATTGTGTCCATTCACCGACTCGAAGCTCCCAAATAATACGCAAAGGCCTGGCCTTCAGTAAAAAATACCCAGAGCCTCTCCAATCACCACAATGAAAGACTCCCGGCTCTTCGTTCGGTCCAGACTTCTGAGAACTGTCAGGGAAGTCTCAAGTGAACAGCATGGTACACCATCAGCATTGAATCTTCACCACAACCGATCCATGAAAAGACATCATAGAGCGAAACCCATGAGAGGAACTTTTTATCAATTGGGTAGTGGAATATTCATTGAAGTCTTTTGAAGTACCTTTTTTGCTTTTTTGTTTGCCACTGTCAGTTGTGCTGGAGAGGACTCCTTGAAGATATTTCTTACCTTGGTGGCTTGATTTAGACATGTCAGGAGGTCTTTACTATCTCCGCTGTGAAGCCATCCAGGGTTATATTCCAGCCCAGAACAGACTTCCTTTAGTGACAGTGGTCTCTGGTAAAGAGTCGTGACTATATTGTGGTTGAGCCAAGGCATATCCTTCATTGGAGTCTAGCCTTTTACACTTTTCTCATACGTGGCTGGATAAAACTTTCAAGGCCGTAGCCTGAACAATCTCCATATACATAGGATGGACATTGTGAAACAGCATGGAAGTGGATTGTAATGTCACGAAAGTGCAGAGGACATAAATGACTTGACTCTGTCCTTCTCCAGTGAATGAAGGTCATGATGGTGAAATGTGGACATTTTGGATGACTTGGCTTATAACTTATGTTTTTTATGTGGTGCAAACATAGACTAGCCCAATAGATGTGGTCAATGAACCTCACACATCCAGTACACACCACTGGGAGCATTTAGCAGATATGGACCCCTGGCTGATTTTACCGGTCTGAGTGTGTGTGTGTGTGTGTGTGTGTGTGTGTGTGTGGGTGTGTGTGTGCAACTGTTTGCATCTGTGTACATGCGTGTGTATATATATATGTGTCTGTCTTTGTGTGTGTGTGTGTGTGTGTGTGCGGGTGTGTGTGTGTGTGTGTGTGTGTTTGCAACTGTTTGCATCTGTGTACATGCGTGTATATATATATATGTGTGTCTG
>OMLI01101395.1:2365-12855 GCA_900302605.1 Rondeletia loricata
GTACTCTAAAGCACATACTGCTGTGAAGTTCTCTGATCAAAATCAAAGACCCCCCCCTCATGCGCACACATATTCTGCAGTGTATGTGTGCCTGCAAGTATGTGCCTGCTGCTAGTATGCGTGTGTGTGTGCGTGCGTGCGTGCGTGCATGCGTGCGTGCGTGCGTGCATGTGTGTGTGTGTGTGTGTGTGTGTGTGTGTGTGTGTGTGTGTGTGTGTGTGTGTGTGTGGTCTATCTTTAGACAGTGCAGTGTAGAATTGCTTCTATTGAGAAGCCACTTCTCACTCTTTCTTTGTCTTGATCTCTCTCACCCTGGAGTTTTCCTCTGTTCTGTTCTTTATTCTTATTTTTCCTACTCTCTTCTGTATCGTCTGTAGCTTTGTTTTCTCTCTCCTCCATCCACCTTTGTCTTTCTTCTCTCTCTCTTACCTATGCCTCTCTGTCTCCTTTCCTCTCTTACTTACCCCTTCCCGTTCTAAACATTTCGATTTTAGTAAGCTTGATGAGAGAGACAGTGCTTACATTTTTCATTTTCTGTATTTCACTGACACTCCAGACTTACGATGAGTGAGCAGGTAAGGGTTTCAGTGTCTTGCTCAATGACACGTTCACAGGAAAACAACAACAACCAAAAAAATAAAATAAACCCCTTGCCTGGATCAAAGCTGAGACCCTCCAGTTACGGGACAGTCTGTCTAACCACTAGGCCACCCTGCCACCACAGTGCTTCCCAGTGTAGGAGCTCACTCTTTATACAGATAGTTGCAGACTTCTAAAATGGTGAAGGTATACGCAGTGTAAACAACTACGCATCAAGCACTTCCAGGTTATTTTTGACCGCTAACTTGAAACTGCCGTCTTGAGCAAAATGACAAAAATAGAGGTTTCCGAGTGGAAACGGATTGAGATTCTTTCAGTTTCCATCAGGTCAAAGCAGGCAAAAAACTAAAAACAAAGAAAGGACTGGGTGGAGGACCCAGAGCAATAAAGTGCCACTGCTGGTCTATAAAAACATATATAAATGCTTTTGTGAAGTGTATAACTCATTAAAATGTGTATATTTGCTGAGATGGGAGCTCCTGGATTTTATTGGTCGAGGTGAATCTTTGATGACATTTTACCTTCACTCTCCCCCTCGCTCAGCCCCCAACAGAAAAACAAAGTTGCCGTGGGGGCATTTTTCATAGCTACAGTTCAGTCCATAGGCCTACTGAGGTATCTGTAGCTGAAGCCAACAAAGGGCTTACTGACTCATCTAATCATTTCACCCTATGAATCCTCGTAGCTGTATCAACAACAAACTGGCAACAACCCAAATCAGCCACGGTGTCCCCTAAGGAACACATGCAGTATGTTGTTGGTGTAAAAACACTGTGCATCGCTGCACATAAGTGTCGCGTCTCTAATGTGCTCAGTGTAGCTCCGGCATAAGATAAGATTGGATGAAACTGAATTTTTCTCTGTGGGGAAATTGGGTCATTGTAGCAGCAAAAGTAACAGGATACAGCAAAGAAAAATAGACTAGAAATAAGAATAGAGCAAATGGGGATATTAAACATAATGAAAAAGCAAAAGCACTGCACTAAAGGCTGAATAAGGTGTATACCACCGTATATAGAATGAAAATCTTGGAAAAAAGATTACACACTAAAACATGACTGACACTTGCTATTGCGATGGAAGAATATTTAATTGATCAGCATGAGGATACAGATGTTTCAGCGTAAAGCTTTCATCAGTAACAGGGTATTAAACAGGACCAGGATATTAAACATAACACAACCTACAGTTAAAACACCACAGTAGGTTCTATAGAAACTGTTAAGAAGAAATGTATGAATGAAAAATATTGGAAAAAATGAACTACAGCATTATGAGGTGTGCTAAATAAGAGCAATAGAGCATACTGAGGCAAAGGCAGAGTCCTGCTTGAAGGTGATTGGCTTTCACATTACTGTGTCAGGAAAATGTCTGGTTTAAAGTAGTAATCCGCAACTTTTTCATTTAAATAAATGTCCTTTCCTCTGCTGCACAGGAAGTGATGTGTTTTATGTTTATGTAAGCAACAACAGCAGTTTGTTTGGAATAAATATAAGAAGGTAGAAGAAATATAAGAAACCACAGTCTACATTGATCTTCATTATTACAGTATGTTGGACCAAAGAAAAACAAGAATCTTGTGGATTATCACTTTACGTTGAAAAACACCTCTTCACCTTACTTTTCACCGTCTAGAGTGAACTTGTGTCCATCTTGTGCCGTTATTTCAGCGCTTTGACTCCACACATGTTTGATTTCCATCTCGGACAAGAGGACCACAATGGAAATAAGTCTTGGACTTTATTGTGTTTTATCCTCGGTTGTTTTTATCCATGTGTATGTTTTGTATGTACACTGTGTTGTTTTCAACCAAATAAAACTAAACTAAACTAAACTAAACTAAACTAAACTAAACTAAACTAAACTAAACCTCCTTCCATTGACTTTGCATGCATTAACGCCACCTCATAAAAACTCACTTTCTTGTCTGAAGGTTAAAAACATGGGTCTAAGTAGTAACTCACCATTGTCTGTGGACACCATGATGGTGTTAGGAGTTGTATCTCTTCCTCCTCCTCCATTTTCAAATGCTCCATATCCCTCACTCTCCTGCAGCTGCCAGTTTAGACCAAACAGATGCATGGCTGGAGAGAGAAAGAAAGAAAGATGAGAGCACAGGAGGAAAAGGAAGAGAAAGAAAGAGAGGAAGAAAGGAGAGAAAGGGAGGTAAAGGAGGAGAGAAAGAAAGAGGAGAGCAAGGGAGGACATGGAGGAGATAGAACGAGGAGAGGGAGAAAGAGGAGAGCAAGCAAGGAAGGAAGGGGAAGAGAAAGAAAGGAAAGACAGAGGAAGGAAAAGGAAAAGGAAGAGAAAGACAAGAGAGAAAGAAACATGAGAGAAAGAAAAAGGAGAGATAACAAAATCAGTTATTGATCTCTCTGGAGTGTGTGTGTGTGTGTGTGTGTGTGTGTGTGTGTGTGTGTGTGTGTGTGTGTGTGTGTGTGTGTGTGTGTGTGTGTGTGTGTGTGTGTGTGTGAGAGAGAGAGAGAGAGAGAGAGAGAGAGACACACACACACACACACACACACACACACACACACAAATCATGCACATTCTATCCCATATAGAAACACATATAAGCACATATACAAAGACACACACACAAATCACACAACTGCTCTCTCTCACACTCTCTCTCTCTCTCACACACACACACACACACACACACACACACACACACACACACACACACACACACACACACACACACACACACACACACACACACACACACACACACACACACACACACACACCAATACCCTGGACAGAGTGGAGTGTGTAAGCATCAAAGGAAGCCACTTCTCATCTGACATAACGCAATACAACATTCACCTATACCACCTACGCTCTGTGTGTGTGTGTGTGTGTGTGTGTGTGTGTGTGTGCGTGCGTGCGTGCGTGCGTGTGTGTGTGTGTGTGTGTGTGTGTGTGTGTGTGTGTGTGTGTGCGTGCGTGCGTGCGTGTGTGTGTGTGTGTGTGTGTGTGTGTATGCATGTTTGTGTGTGAGTATGCATGTCTGTGTCCTTGGGCTTATAAACCATCTACTTTCTTGCTCTCTCCCTCTCTTTCTCCATGCCTCTTTCTCTTCAATTGAGATGTAACAACATTGTTTATAAGCCCAAAAAGAGTAAAATCGGTGCAAACCAGATAGAACAGAAACAACAGCGGCACCCCAAAAGCCCCTTTGTATTCACCATCACATTTCTCTCCTTAAACTTTCACTCCACTTTATGACATTTTGCGTGGTGTCTGCAGCATTCTGCTGACTGGCTTTGATAAATAACAGCAGAGCTGATGTTGCATTTTAAAATGTGAAACAGAGGAATTCGGTTTTCTGCTTTGCCTAGCCAATCAAGGGAATTACACATCGCAATTTAACAGGCTGTAGGTAGAGTCAGACCGATATCTGGGGCCGATATTGTCCTTTTGTTAAAAATCTGATCTGGTCCAGTCAGTGTGCCCCATCTCTGATATGATGGATATGATGCAGTTTGATTGATTACATATTTATTGTAGAATTGATCAATACTACACTGGTAGTCTATGGGAAGACCTTAA
Organism: Rondeletia loricata; assembly: GCA_900302605.1. Classification (NCBI taxonomy): domain Eukaryota; kingdom Metazoa; phylum Chordata; class Actinopteri; order Beryciformes; family Rondeletiidae; genus Rondeletia; species Rondeletia loricata. Next base: position 6,527 of record OMLI01101395.1, read on the forward strand.
CCTGAACTGAGTATCCATCAATGTGTTTTATTATTAATATCATGCTGGGTTCCAATGGAGAGTTTTAGTGTCCCATGATGCTCTAAATGTTGTTTCAGAGGCTTTTCCACCCTGACAAGAATATAAATCTGGGGGAAACACTGAATACATATTTTAGAAGTTTGTTGGCATGAAAATGGTCAAATTTAAAGCTGAACACTGACATGTCCATCTACAGTTGTAAGAGCTCAGTACTTTTGTATGTGCGTTTTCCCCAGCTTCGCTTTAAAACTGTCATGGTATCTCGCACTTTGCACAAGAGTGATATTTTTTTAAAGGGAACCCAGAGAGGAGGGAAAACTGAAATAGAGTAGAGAAGAGTGATAGTTTTCTCAGTACCAGCCTTCAAAAACCCATATCTGTCTAACAAGAGTTATGTTGGATATATTGTTCCACCTGTTGCTTCAGATGGAATTTTTCTTGCAGGGTGGAAAAGCCTCTGAAACAACATTTAGATGATCATGGGACACTAAAACTCTCCATTGAAACCCAGACTTATCACATTTCTTTAGTGTTAGCAGCTCTTTAAGGCAGGGGGACTCACCACACCTATTCAATGGTAGGGGAAACTCTGGGACACATTACTGCCTTTAAATGAACAATTATTTTACAAAAAAGCAAAATTTAGAAGTCAATTAAATGAAATAAAATGTGCAATGAAAATAAAATTGAATGTCAAGCTTTCCAGGCTGTTTTTATGTAGGAACCTCCATCATATCAGAGGTGGACGACATGACTGGACCATATCCGATATTTAATAAAAGGCCAATATCAGCCCAATATATCTGCAAACTGATATATTGGTCTAACCCTTGTCTGTTACACAATCTGAATCCTCATTACTAAATATTTCAAATACAACAACAAACAAATCCCCATTTACATCTGAGAGAAGGTAGATGTTAAATATCTGAGGGGGCTCATGTCACATGACGCTACATGACACTCATGATGCTATAAAAGTCTAAGCAGTAAACTGTTAATGTTGGTTTAAAATGGAGGAATACCATTAATATGAAAGACAATGAGATCTACAGCAGGTCTGCTTCTATTCTGGATTTTATAAGAGATTCAACACACAAGATATGAGGGAAAAGGAGAGAGAGGGAGAGAGAGAGAGAGAGAGAGAGAGAGAGAGAGAGAGAGAGAGAGAGAGTCGTGTCAAGGACCAATTAGAGATTCAACTTGGGAACGTTTAGTGAGAGAAACCCCCGACGTGGGTTCAATCCCCACACACATGGACACACACACACACACACACACACACACACACACACACACACACACACACACACACACACACAGAGAGAAGCACACACATTGAATTCATGCGCACATACACACCTCTCTGCCTCATTAAATTAGAGCCGTGCTGTGCTAACCTGTTACCCACAACCCCTCCTGTTGAGGAGAGGAGCAAAGGGTCATGGGAGAGAGCTGGCGAATCGACAGGAGTGTGTGCGTGTTTGCGCACGCGCGTGTGTGTGCGTGTGTGTGATAAAGCACAAGGATTAAAAGCCATGGTAACAGTAATAAAACACCAACTCTCTCACAGAACCTTTTTAGGGAATTGGGGATTTAAAGGAACAATTCACTGACATGTAAGTTGTGGATTTACTACAGGGTGTGTGCAAAGTCTGGAATCATGGTGATAACAGCAACACCATATATAGCTTCTTGCTACGCTTCTTTTCCCCCCACACACACACACACACACACACACACACACACACACACACACACACACACACACACACACACACACACACACACACACACACATCATGCTATCGGGAGGGACCTTTCCCCTTTGCTTCATAACACAGTATTTATATAGAATGATCGATTGCCTGATATGAATTGTAAATGATACCGAAGCCTTCCTGACCCCATCTCTGTAAACACCCTGTGAAAATGTAAAAGTGCAAGACAGCATCTGGCCCGAACGTCTCAGAATTAATATTATATCTGTTATAAGCGTGTTTGGTGAAACTCATCACTGAGATTTGGAGTTGATTGGCCAGCTCAATCTGAATGTGCCATAAAAGCACATGGCTGTGCTTTTAAGAAAAGCTTTTACTAAGAAAAACATCCGATCATTCACTGGAACGAATTTGATCTCAGCGTTAAGATGCTTTTTTAGGAAACCCGGATCTGCCGTGTGGTTAGATAATCATCATCAGCCGACTTCTCGGACCGGTGTATATGAGTATAAGTATGAGAGGAGTGTTTCAAACAGGGGCTTGGCCCGGCTTCACCAGGCAGGCCTCCCCACTGTCTGTCTGTGACAGGACGTTGTCATCCCACTAATCAGCTTATCACCTAAATGAGCAAAGGATCCTGATGGAGGGGGGGGTTAAGAGCAGAGGACAGATACACTGGGTGATTATGTAACCACCTACAGTCTACCCATAATGCACTGGTCAGTGAGCATGGCAATGTCATACGTGACACTGCCACTGAAGCTGTATTTGACAGGTTTTATTCAGAAATGAGATATCTACTACTTGGTTTGACAAAATTACTGATGTGAGAGGGAAACTCACTATCTTATATTGTAGAATTTAGCTAGCTATCTCAACACCGTTGTTCATAATATATATCAAATTATTATTCACATGAGAGGTTTGCAGAGGTTTAACAAGACTTAAGAACATTTAAGGATACAGAATGCATCGTCATCGGCTCCGCTACACGATTCAGGCAAATATTACTGCAGAGACTGAACCGAATAGTTGTTCGGCTCTGTTTTTAGATAGACTTGCAGTCAGTAAGCCCCTAACAGCGAGTTTGTGAACGTGTCCAAAGCTGTCAAATATCAGGAGCATCATCTTACCAATATTACCTAGGTCAAGGTCAATTTATCTGAGAAGGCTTGGTCCTTACAAAGGTCAAACAGGCGGTCTATCTAAAAAATGAGCACTTCTCTCTGGTCTTGACAGAAACAACATCATGGGTGAGAAATATCTTGAAGTCACTTACCAAACCATTCTAACACAAACACACGGTAAGGCTTTATTTTACGGGTCCGCAATTTCCTTGTAATTTCCTAGAAAGGAGTTGATAAGTAAATTTAAATTTCTTAGGAAGTTTCCTGGAAAGAACCAAGTGCCATTATGTAATATAATTACAGGGGAAATAGAGCAAGAGTTCAATGGTGCAGTTGATAAGTACCTGGTAATTTATTTCAGAGTTTCCAAGAAAGAACCATGAAATTATGTAGTAGCTAGTTATATAGAAAATGGAAGTGGTCAGTTTCCTGGAAAGAATTGCAAAACTATAAACTATTTATTGGAAAAATAAGAGGCAGAGGTCGATTTGCTAACCCAAGTAATTATTAATATAATTATATATAGAAAATTTGAGGAAGAAGGTATTTTCTGTATTTGTTGAATTATTAATCTGTAATTTAGAACCTTACAGGAATTTGATTTGATTTGATTTATTTGGTGATACATACATAAAACAACAAAATATCACCGAGGATAAAAACACAATAAAGCACAAGTGCTTATTTCCATTGTGGTCCTCAAAGACAGACATAAACTATTGTTGCCTGTTCAGCTGACACGTTGACCATTGGAAATTGCAAAACACCCTGTAGGCTGTGCTACTGTAGTGGAGTCCAACACAAACTTACCTGCAGACACCCTGGCTTAGCGTCGGCTGCCTTGTCAGCAACCCAGTAGAGATGGAGCACAGCTGCATGTATATGACCCATCATCCTCATACACACAGCTTCACTGAAACATAGTACTGTTTATTTTCCAACTAATTCCTATCTACTTTCCACAGATTAGACCTGTAATGTGATATCTCACACAATTATTTTGTGCCTTATTTCAAAGAAATTGTAGCACAAGAGATAAAGCATGGTCCTAATACCGACAGCTACTGACTCCCACTGGGGCCACATACTGTGGATTTGTATGCACTTGTGGGACTGTAAAGTATTTTGGATTAAAGTGTCCAGCAATAGCATGTTGCTGCTGTCGGGTGAGATACAAGGTTTTCACTCCAATGGGTTTTGAAAGAGTTCCATAAACCCAAGAGGTCGGAGAACTTTCTCAACCCATAGAGGAGCATGTGATCCTTCAATTGAAGTGAAAACATGACAATCACCAAAAGTGGAGTCACGAACTTTTCACACAACAACAGCTCTGTCAATATTTGAAATCATGCCTGAGGAACTGCAATGACACACATAATCCCTACTGGTGGCAAAGAAGGACAGTCATCAGCTAGATACAGCATATGGGGGCAAGACACTGCAAGTATACTGTGTCTTACTGTGGGGTGAGTTTGGTCACTGCTAATCATAGTTTGAATAGAAGCAGATATTCCTTGGGTGACATGCAGCACAGATAATCCATTATCAGCTTAATGAAGCTATAGGAGACTGAAGACAGGACTGTGACTGATGACACCAAGAATGAAGAGCCAGAATTTCAACACGTTATTAGCTATTCATGATTGCAGCTTGATTCTGGAGTCATTTAAAATGTTCTCTTGTCTCTCATCTTCTCTCTCTCTCTCTCTCTCTCTCTCTCTCTCTCTCTCTCTCTCTCTCTCTCTCTCTCTCTCTTCTCTTTTCTCACATGCACGCACGCATATGTGTGTGTGTGCATTCGAGTGTGTGTGCTTATTACACACCACAGGCCCTTCTCAACATTCTGCTGACACAGACACAAAGTGAGATTGGAGAGAACGTGAAAGGAAATTATACCGCATGAGCTGAATTTATACATTAAAACGCTGTCTCACAGCGGTCTGATCGAAACAGGGCGAATGAGAGATGAAAGGGATAAAAACGTGACTCGGTTGTGGCAGGGGGAAGAGATATGGAGAACAGAGGGCTGAGGGAGGAAAAGGTAGCCTTGGATGTGAGCTGTAAGGAGAAGAACAAAGGAGGAGAGGGAGGTAAAGAAGTGGCAGAGTGAGAGAGAAAAGGGGAAAAGACAGAAATGGAATAGGAAATCCCGACAGGATATCAAATGACTGAAATGTATAATATATTAGCTAATTTTCTGAACCTATTTATAGCCTAATTGTACATCAAATTAATTCCTTTCTGACCACAGATACTACTCTAAATCCATGAAGGTGCCAAAAAAAGACTGCATTTTTGGCATATAACTGAATGGTATATACATTTTCAAAGTTCAATCATCTCTCATCATCACTACTGGCTTTGCTTTACTTCAGGAAGGTGAAATGACTCATCATGACACACAGTGGATACATGAATGCGAAGTGTGATTCTTGTCGATGAGAGGAATCTTTCAAAGGTCACACAGAGACGCGAACAAGCAGAAGCTTTGGCTGTAGCATCGACTTACAACTTACATATGATGTATCAAAGCTCATGTAGCTGCTGTGCAGAAAAAAGCCTTTTATTTCCTTTGTATTATTCATCCGCTGCTAAGTAGCTAACACTTTAGAAACTCTCTCCAATCCAATTGGGATATACATACAGTCACTATCTTAGAGAGACAGAGAGAGAGAGAGAGAGAGAGAGTCTGAAAGCTCATTTTGCATAATAACACGTATGCAGTATGAATACATAATTATCAATCCATATTATTCCAATACATTCAATACACAATGTTACATCTGTGTGCAATTTTACAGGATGTTTCACGAGTCAGTGTGTGTGTGTGTGTGTGTGTGTGTGTGTGTGTGTGTGTGTGTGTGTGTGTGTGTCTATGCAGATCAGCTGTTCACAGGATAACTTCTATCTCCAGTATGAAGTATCTGAGGAGTTCCAGCTCTAACCCTGTTCTGGTTTCTAACGGTCCACATGGGGCCACATACACAGGACAATACTGATCGCCACGCAGCACAGTGTTTAGATTTGCAGTATGTGGCGGTGTACCTGCATGCAAATGTGTGTGTGTGTGTGTGTGTGTGTCTTTGTTTGTGTGTGCATGTACTGTAGATGGATTTTGTGTCTGTACAGTATGTGTGCACAACGCAGGGTGAAAATCTAAAGTGAATAGGCGTGAATAGATGCAGCAGCCTTCTTCAGTCAATACAGTTTATATCCTATGATATGCTCAGCTAGCCTATGCCTGCTATTTTTGGCTAGTGTGCAATTTTGAGTGACAGCTCTGTACAAGATAACGGTACTGTATAATTGTGTGGCGTGTATAACGATGGGTTGGGTCAGCATGCCGTTCGTCACCATGGTAATTAATTCTGTCGAGGGAAATTAGTACAGATGTGTGGAAAAGAGAGATAACAACCAGATGATGATTACGCGCCCACAACCCCACACAGACACACACAGA